>JAPKLW010000199.1:29679-94409 GCA_026898455.1 Plectranthus barbatus
ATTAATTAATCTACTTTACGAATTGTCCAACAAAGAAGTTCGTAATATTTTTCTGATGTTTCACTACGAAGAGGAATTAAAATTGGGAATTAATCGATTCATTCATACATGTTATACTTGATAAGTAGATATCCCTGGAATATGTGCTTCTCTTATTTGAATCTAAAAGCTTTTTAATTTCCAGTTTAATTTTCATTAGCAAGTATTACAATTTTCAAAACAACCAAAACTTTTTAATTGCTTTTCCTAACCAGTATCTTAAGAACGTCTGATTTAGTATTTCGGATTTTTCGTTGCTTCATTCCCCTGCATCGATAACCTTAGGGTTTACAAATTTATTTGCCACTATTTCTATAATTAATCTGTAGAAATTACAGTGATCAGCTGCAGCCAACACGCGGGCGGAATCGTCGTGAAAAGTGTATATTCTTACGATTTTAGTTCCAATCCCTGTGCGGGGCTAGGTCGTAGGGCAATAATTGACGGTCGGTTGGGAGTGATCTAGGGGTTAATAACGTAGCTGTTTGCAATTCCTAGTGTCATCTACCGCTAGTTTTTCGTAGCAAGTGGCTAGCAAATGTAGGGTCGATTGCTCAACCTCCTAGGGATTAAATTTGGTTTACAACATAGTTTGATTCAACTTGGAACAATAGAAATCCAATCAACACTCACTATCTTCTTATTGTTGAACTTGAGATTTTGATCTACCTAAGCAAGTTATTCAATTGTTTTAGCTTGTGATGTTCAATTACAGGTTTTGTTATTGCTTTGTTGCTTGTATGTTTGATTACATTCTATTTTGCCTAGTTAAACAAATACCAACGACTATGATTTGCCTAGCTATTGAACCTTCAAACAAGTAAATAGTTTTCACTTGAGCGAATTGAAAAGTACTCGGATTGATAAAATTTAACGTGAAGATAGTGTTGCATTTCACCGTCGTCATGTTTTTGGCGCCGTTGTCTGGGAATCTTCTAGTAGGTCTTGTGAAATTATTGAATGTTTGAAGGAGTGTATGCTAGGTGTTTGAGGAAAAGCTTGTGTGAATATTGTTACTAAGATTTGTTTGTTAATTGTTCTTGTTTGTGTAGTTGAATTGTTTTGCTTTGTAATTTGTTTTGTTGATTTTTCCTTGGTAGTTTATGATCACTCGATCGAAGGCTAGGGAGCTTGAGGCAAGGAAAATTCAAGAAAGAAGAGGAAATATTCAAATTGATTTTGATATGGCTAACCATGGAGAGGACATGGTTAGGATTGAAGAGTTGGAGAGACAACTCGAGTTGATGAAGGCTATATTAAATGAGAGGAATGGTCCTCGGAGACCACTTCAAAACCTTTTTCGACCTCAAGGGGAACCGTTAACGGGAGGTTTTCATTTAGGAGTAAATGCCACGCAATTTGAGATAAAGCCACAGTTGGTCCAAATGATGCAAAACAACCAATTTAGGGGACACGTAACCGAGGATCCAAATGTTCATATATCTCGATTTCTAATGATTACGGATACAATAAGATCTACCAAGTGCCCCAAGATCAAATACGGCTGCGGTTATTCTCATTTTCCTTGGGGGATGGAGCTAGGAATTGGTTCGAAGGTTCAGACAAATGGAATATTGCCACTTGTGAAGAATTGATAGAAAAGTTTCTATTCAAGTTTTTTCCGCTGAGTTTGACTTTGAAGAGAAGGGCTGATATCACATCGTTTGGGCAAAGATACGATGAGCCTCTTTATGAAGCTTGGGATCGGTTCCAAGAGCTTCTACGCAAGTGTACCAGACATGGTCTTTCTCGGAGTCAACAAATTTATCAATTCTATTGGGGACTAAACTATGATACGAAAGTGATGATGGATGCTTCATCGGGTGGTGCATTCTTAGATCAAGAAGAGGAAGAAGGTTGGAGGACCAATGAGAAAATGGCCAAAAATAGTTTCCATAGGCCCAAGGAACGGAAAGATTATCGATCGGTCAAATCGGTCAATGAGGCTAAGAAAAGTGAGGAATTTAAAGAGCAAATAGCAGCCATGCAAAGAAAGCTTGACGCTTTGTCTACTTCAGGGAATCGAAATGAGGAAATGGTGGTGGTTCGACATGAAGAGTCCTTCCCGGAAAGTGTTAATTTTGTTAATCAAAGGATGGGATACAATGGTCGTCCTCTATACAATCCGACGGGTAACATGTACTACCATCCGTCTAACCGGTTTCACTAATATGTGTGTAAAATAACTTATTTTTCGATGTGTGAGCGTGCATGTTTGTGGCCATTTTACCCTCATATCATATGTTTTCGTTGTTCTTTTGTCTTGTTTTCGTGTTTTTGTGTTTGAAATAATGTAGGATACGTTTTGAGCATAATACAACATATTTTGGGAAGTTTTGGAGGAAAATCGCCCAAGTTTGGAGTCCGAGGAGGTTAGGCTCGCCCGAGCAGAACGAAAGGATGGTTTCGGAAGCTTGGAGGACTCGCTCGGCCGAGCGAAGCAGGCTCGGCCGAGCTGAGCCGGGCAGAGGCTTCGTTTGGTCGAGCAGTGCAGGCTCGACCGAGCCTGGCTGACAGAGAGCAGGCTCGGTCGAGCAATTCTGGTTCGGCCGAGCCATAACGTGTTTTCTCAGATTTTTGTGGTTCCCAGGATGGCTTGGGCAATCTGAGGCCCTGCTAGCTCGTCTATAAAAGGGGGAAAATTAATTAAATGAAGAACTTTTTCCGAAATTGAGAAATAACCGTCACTAACTTCCCTCTAGATTCATCTCTACACCTCCTTCCCCATTTGAATCAAGGAGAACCAATGATCATTCCATCAACTTGGTGACATTAGAAGAGAGAGATTAGGTGGATTGGATTCAACGAAGGCAATCCTAGAAGATCAATTTTTACCTTGAAGCTTTGTAATGTCAATTCTTATCTTTCAACTTGTATTGCTTCAAATTCAAGGTATGAGGAGCTAAGTTCTTAACTGAGTGTTGTAATATGGATATTGAGATGGATTGAACCTTCTATGTTTGTTTACTTTTCTATGAAGTCTTGATTTGCACTTGAGCTTGTTCATACCTATTAGATATAGGTAATAGCCAATCTATAGGTAGTTGATGTGATCGTTGCAGCCAATACACGGACGGAAACATCGTGATAAGTGCATAATCATATAGTGTTAGTTCCAATCCATGTGCAGAGCTAGGATTATAGGGTAATAATCGACGGTCGATTTGGAGTGAGTTAGGGATCGATAACGTAGCTATTTGAGATTTCTAATTTCATCTACGGACAATTCACCGGTACAAAGGGGATTGACTAGGATAGTGTCGATTGCTCAGCTTCATAGGAATTAAAATCGTTTACAATATTTCTCGGTTTAATTTGGCTCAATTGAAGTTTACAAACACTCACTTCATTCTAAGATTGTTGGACTTGTTACTCTAATCTACCCGAACTTTTGATAAAAATAAGTGATTGGTGAATTAAGCAAATTGTTGAATGTTTGATTATATACAATTTGTAGTGTAGTTTGCAATTCATAGCTAGATAGATAAAGAAAACCAACGACTATTGTATTGCCTAGCTATTGATGCATCTTCTTACGAGTAGATAGATTCCATGAGAGCGAATAGGAAAGATCTCGGATTGATAATTTGATGTGAGAATTGTGTGTCACTTCACACGACGGTCACGTTTATGGCGCCGTTGCTGGGGAATCTTTTTGTAGGTTTTGTGGAATTATTGAAAGTTGAAGTGTGGTATGCTAGGTGTTTGAGGAAATGCTTGTGTTAATATTCTTACTAACATTGTTTTGTTGTTCTTTGTGCTTGTTTGTTTTTGTTGAATTGTTTACTTGTAATTGGTTTTGTGGATTTTTCCTAGGTAGTTTATGATCACTCGATCAAAGGCTAGAGAGCTTGAGGCAAGGAAACTACAAGAAAGAAGAGCAAATATTCAAATTGATTTTGAGATGGCTAATCACGGGGAAGACACGGTTAGGATAGAAGAGTTGGAAAGGCAACTCGAGTTGATGAAGGCCATGATCAATGAGAGGAATGGTTCGAGGAAACCATTACAAAATCTTTTTCGACCTCAAGGTGAACCGTTAACGAGAGGTTTTTGGTTAGGAGTAAATGCTACACAATTCGAGATAAAGCCACAGTTGGTCCAAATGATACAAAACAACCAATTTGGGGGACATTTAACCGAGGATCCAAATGTTCATATTTCTCAATTTTTGGAGAGTACAGATACTATAAAGATCAATCAAGTGCCTCAAAATCAAATATGGCTGCAGTTATTCTCATTCTCTTTGAGAGATGGTTCTAGGAATTGGTTTGAAGGCTTGGACAAATCAAATATTGTCACTTGGGAAGAGTTGAGAGAGAAGTTTCTATTCAAGTTTTTTCCACCAAGTTTGACTTTGAAAAGAAGAGCTGATATCACATCGTTTGGGCAAAGATACGATGAAGCTCTATACGAGGCATGGGATAGGTTCCGAGAGCTTCTACAAAAATGCCCAAGACATGGACTTTCTCGGAGTCAACAGATTTGCCAATTCTACGGGGGATTAAACTATGAAATGAAAGTGATGTTAGATGCTTCATCGGGAGGAGCATTTCTTGACCTTGAAGAGGAAGAAGCTTGGAGGACAATTGAGAAAATGGCTGAGAATAGTTTCCATTGGCCTAAGGAACGCAAGGACTATCGACCGGTTAAGTCGGTAAATGAGGCTAAGGAGAGTAAAGAGTTCAAAGAGCGAATTGCGCTCATGCAAAAGAAGCTTGATGCGTTATCTACATCGGGAAATAGAAATGAGGATATGATGGTAGTTCGGCATGAAGAGTCGCATCTGGAAAGTTTGAATTTTTTGAATCAAAGAATGGGGTTCAACTCTCGTCCCCAATACAATCCACAGGGGAACATGTACTATCATCCGTCCAACCGTTTTCACCCGAATTTTTCCTATGCTAATCCATACAACGCTCTTAATCCTCCATTACAAATTGAAGGGGGAGGTAGTAGCCAAGGAAATGCTGGGGGAAATAATAGGTATGCAAACCCAGAACCGAGGAGGAATTTTAATGAGGAAATGGATAAGAGATTTGAGAAGTATGATGGCATGTTTGCCGAAATCCAACTTCAAATTTCCTCGATTGCAAAACAACTAAGTGGGAAGCACCAAGCTGGGAAGTTTTCGAGTGATACGGAAGTGGTGCAAAAGAAAGGTTGTAACATGGTAGAAGGTGAAAGTAGGATGGAGGAACACTTGGAAGTGATGACCCCTAAGATTAAAATGGGGGAAGTTGAAGAAGAGTCAAAAGTAGACATTGAAGAAGAAAAAGAAGTTGAGGTAGAAATTGAGAACAAAGAATCGGAGAAGGATGAGCAAAGTAAGAACGTGAGTTTCTTTGATTACGTGAAGAAAGGTGACGTCGAAATGCCTTTACCGGAGGAGATAGAAAAGGTACCTATGTTGGATAAGTTAGTTGGAGGAGAAGAGATCTTGAATAGTGGTACTTGTGAGCTTGGAGAAAGGAATATTGCTAGTAAGAAAGAAGATCCCGGAGGTTTCATAGTAGGATGTAAGATTGGAGATAAATGTATTGAGAAGACATTGTGCGATTCCGGAGCGAGTGTCAACCTTATGTCATGGGACTTGTATAAGGAGTTGGAGGTTGGGAACCTTAAACCTACAAGTCAAGTGCTTCAATTGGCTAATCATGCTTTGTTTTGCCCAAAAGGGGTGGTTGAAGATGTCCATGTTGAAGTGTTGACGTTTACTTTCCCGGGAGATTTTCTTGTAGTTGACATGAAGAATAAGGGGGGTATACAACTAATCTTTGGGAGGTCGTTTTTACACACGGCTGATGCTTTGTTTGACATGAAACATGGTGAACTTACATTCCATTGTTGTGGCAAGGAAGTAGTGTTTTCTTTACCTCCGAAGAATGTGGATGCAAGTGAAGTTGAGAAAGTTGGGAAAAAGAAAAGGATGAAGGATGTGCTTGATCCGGGTTTAAAACTTATGAGTGAGGAGAATGAAGTCTACAAAGATCCGGGGGATGAAGAAGAACTTGATCAAATTCGTATGAAGAAAGCTCGAGTGGATACGGATTCACCACGAAGTGCAAGAAGGAAACTTTTTTTCCCGGAGGAACATGTGATCATTGACCGAGGTATGAGTTCCGGTTTTGCACCATTCGACAATGATAGAGATGAGGTATGATCGTCGATCTTTCGACGTTAAACAAGCGCTTATTGGGAGGCAACCCAATCTTTTAAAATTTGTTCTTTTGCATAGTTGAATAATGGTTAGGTTTATGATTTTTGTTGGAATAATATGTTTGTTGTTTTGAAGGATTCTTAATTGTTTTGTTGCTACAATTTCGTATGAAGAGTGTGTGTTTGAAGGTTTGGAAAGGATGGAAGGCTACATGATCGAGAAGATGTTGAAAAAAAGACAAAAAATTTGTGAAAGCAGGGGTAGCTCAGCCGAGCGGTGTAGGCTCGACCGAGCTGGGTCGTAGGCCTTGGACAGGGGCCTCGCTCGGTCGAGCGAGGCAGGCTTGGCCGAGCGCAAACATGCCAGCAGCCCCCGCACAAATAGACTCCTCGCTCGGCTGAGCCATCTGGCGCTCAACCGAGCCGCGCACATTTTTATAAGCTCGATCGAGCAATTGCTCGACCCATTTGCATCTCGGTCGAAATTTATCTTCTAAAATTTTCTCCCATACTTTTGTGCATTAAATTGTTCTTATCTCACCCTTCAATTTCTTTTATGGCTAGCAAACGAGCAAGGGGTGAGGGTTCTTCCTCCAGTGGACGCCCGAAAGGATTTGATGATGAAGAGTTTGCCAAATACAAGAAATTGTTGAAGCGACAAGTTGTTGGCACAAAGTATTTGTGCCGGGAGATGTTGAATGCATTGAACTAAAGGAAGATGTTTGGAGTCTACTCAAAGGAATTGGGTGGAAGAAGTTGCTCAAGGCGAATTTGCCCGGATATATGGATCTGTCGAGGGAGTTCTTGGCCTCAATAACTGTCATGAAAGGTGCCGGGGGAATTCCATTGTCTATGAAGTTCAAAATCCGAGGTAAAGAGTATTCTATCAACTATCAACGTGCTCAATTTGATGAGATTTTTGGATGTGATCCTGAGTCTGTTTTTGTGCATGAGAAAGTGAGATTAGGCAATTTTTGGGAGGAAAATTTGGGTATTCCATCGGGGATCAATTCAATATTAAGAATTGTCGTGCTACTGCAATTAGGAATCCAGTGATTAGGTATATTCATAAATTTGTTGGTGGTTCTGTCTGTGGAAGGTATGAGTCCAGTAATGAGATTACGCCGGAATTGTCTATGTTGTATGCGTTGATGAATGGTATTCAATTTTCTTTGGGGGCTATGCTTATGGCTACTTGGAGTAGGGTTCCGAATACAACAACTCGCACCTTTAGCTGTGGAATGTTAACCCTATTTTTGAGGATATTGGTGTAGACCTGTCAGGTGCTTCTGCTCCAGCTTTATGTTTGGATTCAAATTCCTTATTAGCCGGACGATTTGTGGTTCCCGGGCATAGGGGTTTGATTTATTATAAATTTGGGAATTGGGCTATGAAGATGCCCCGGCCGGAGTGGACAACGGTGTTGGATCTGTCTGATAGATCCAACTGGTTGCTGGATACCGAGGAGCACAAGGATGTGGTCGGAGTGTTATCTCCTGATGGATATTTCACTAGTCTCCGGCATCTTTCTGAGGAAGAACGACGGAAATCCCAGGAGGCCGGTCCAAGCACACGAGCTCCCCCACAGCCCAGGCAGTCTTCAGCCACTGAATGGCAGCGACAGATGATGACGATGCTCACTAGGACTACTGATACAGTTGATTCTTTGTCTTCTTCTCTGCAGGGTTTGGATACGAGGTTGAATTCTTTACATGATGATTTTGCCACTTTCCGGGAGGGTTACTTGGTGGATCAAGCCACCATTGCATCGAGGTTCGATGGTATTGACCGGAATGTAGAGATCCTGCAGGAGGATGTTCGTGAGCTCCATCGCCGAGTGCTAGTTCCGTATTATCGCCGTCCTCGGCAACCACCAGCAGATCAGGGAGAGTGAGAGCACACCGGGAACCTTTTTACAAACTTAGTCTCACTTGACTAAGTTTGGGGGGAGTGGTCGGTATTCCGGTGCCCTCTTCTAGTTCACTCTCTCATCCCGTACGAATCACAGTTTGGAAGGGGACTGTGACTACTGTATCCTTACTTGTAGAGTAAGAACACCAAAGAAATAACTTGTGCTGGATAGCAACAAGTCTAGTGTCCAAGATGGCACACGGTAAGCTGTAGAATTTCCTCGAAATATGAAAGCTTGAATTCACGTTCTTGCATAATTTCTTTCTTAGGATATATGATATTCAGATTTGATTTCGGTTACCTGGGAACTTTTTGTCTATATATAGATGAAGTGTGAGAGGTTTGAAAAAATATAGTCGTTGAGAGATATTTTGGAACATGTCCAATCGGCGCCTCTTTTCTACAGAGAACACATTTCTTTTGCAGAAACTCTGCACCAGCTCCTACTTTTCTAACACAAGATGTTGACTACGTACGATTTGTCAAAAAGCCTATTCTTAGTCAGTCTGAGGAATCGAACCGGTCCACCACCAAGATCTTCAGTCTTTAATTGATCTTCATTCTTAAAGTCTGGCTTTGATGAGATTCCTCCTGACTTGTTCTTGTCTCTGAGTGCAGTGGTGATAGTCTTGAGTGGAATTGGTTTGGCGATGTCAGCCAGTTTCCGTCATGCTTGACATCCAAACTAGAATAATGAAAGTAGTTAGTTTCTACAATCACTCTGTGAAACCAAACTGAAGGATTTCCAATTTTGTTTTGATCAGCTCTGTTACAACTTAATTGACATCCTATACACGACATTACATATTTTGCACAAACTAGAGCTAATCTAGAGAATACCTAAACTGGTGGTTTTTACACATTGTTTGACACATCGAACTATACTAATAGGTAGAAAGTACTTCCTAACAAAACTGAACCATCAAATTACTAGGGATATTGATGAACCACTTTATTTGCCAATCATTTGGATATCAACTTAATAAAAGTTTATTTGAATTGTTGGTCCCGAAATAAGAGTTATTTTGTATGCAGTGGAAGTTTATATAAATTTGCACTTTTGAAAACTGAATGTCAGTTTCAGTTTCCAAAAAACATAATTTTTGCTCAAAGTAAGTTTAAGTTTCAGTTTCAAGTGTACACTTCAATACTTAGAAAGTATTGAAGGTTTCAAATAAGTAAAAAACTTAACTTTGCAGAAACTTAAAGAAAGCAATAAATATGACACAGGATATTATAGTGGTTCGGAGCTTGAAGTCCTACGTCCACTATTCTGAACTTAATCGTGAATCCACTAAGTAACAGAGTACAAACTTTCTCATGATCTATACTGCCAGTCGGAATCCTCTGTCCTTCAGTCTACTAGATCACTCGCCCAGATTCTTGATCTCAGCTCCTTCTTCAGACTCGAAGTGAGGACCACCCCGCAACGTTTAATCTGGATGGTTGGATGTTTAAGGTTCTTTCCAAAACTTCGGTTGGTTGGCAAAGCCCGTTGGAATCATTATTGTATAGTAGAATACTGGCTACCGTGTTTATTACTTTTTAAGTAATAAACACCAAGTAGGTAGCTTCAGCTTGGAAAGCTTCAGCCTCGTGTGCACGGAATGATTAGCTTTAGCAGAAGTGCTAAGCCTCGTGTTCAGAGACTTTTTGAGAGCCTTTTGAATTCACTTTGATAAAGGAGTTTCAGCTCAACTTTTTGTGAGTTTCAGGTGTATTCCTCTGAAGTGACTGTCTTCTATTCAAAGGCAGTTGATCGACGATTTGAATGATATGTATGTTAAACACAAGGATCCAACCATTAATGATAAATCGAATGTCGTTCAATCATGGCCCATTCTTTGAACTACTCTCTGCTCTGCTTTGAACTACTTTTGACTATTGCAGTCTACTTTCACCTACCCTTGTTAGACCCAGTTTTTCTGTCCAGGAAATATTAATTTTAAGTTCCGCTTACTTATTTGTTGATCGATACTTTAAGGAGTTTTGATAAGACTTTGAGTTCCACTTTGGTCTCCTTGAGTTTCACTTGCTCTTCAACTTCTGAAACAGAAAACTGAAATCCTCCTGATTTCAGGTTTTAAGTTTCGGCTTCTCTTCAGTGAAAACTCAGTTTCTAGAACCTGAGTTTCACGACAATTAAAGTTTCAAGGTCGGAACCTTGACTTCAGCATTTCAAGTCTCTTAGCATCTTCACTTTAAGTTTTGAGACTTGACTTCAGTATCTCAAGCTCTTTTCAAGTTTCACATTCTAAAACATGATTCTTGTCTTCCTTCAGAAACTAAGTTTTTTGTTGGCTTGCTTTTCAGCTTCTAGTTTCTAGTTTCTATTACAACTCGATAAATCCTATAAAAGGATTACATGAAGAAACACACTAGAAACTTAAACCTAAAGTCAATTTTGACGCACCAAAATAACAAATAAAGGGTAATCTAAAACTCAGTTTCTAATAATTTTCCCCTTTTTGGTGTTGTCAAAACCTACTTATCTAAAGTCAGGAAAAAGGACACTTAGTGAACTTAGTTTACAAAGACACTACTCAGAGCACTATTCCTTAATTTGACCTACTCTATTTGATCTTCCCCCTGAATTGGAGAGATATTACTCGATCAATCCAAATAGAGAGAATATGTAATTTGACTACTTATCACACTTGAATATGAGAATTCAGCCAGGTTAAAAACAATAAGTAAAGGAGCGAGAGAGAGACAATGAGATTTTGTCTTCAATCCAGTTTTCAGTTTTTCATTGATTGGGAGATTACAAGTACAAATCAAAAACTGAAAACTAAAAAATAAAGTTGTTCAAAAACTTTAAGTTTAAGAGCACTTACAGAGGAGGTTGCCCTGAAGATGAAGCTGACTTAAAATCAGTGAGCTTTTGGGCCAACTCCATCAAAGCTTGAATTGAGCCTCCCTTCTCTGCTCCCCAGCTTCTTTCTTCTTCCTCCTTTCAGCCTCCTCGGCCTCTCTCTTTTTCTTCTCCTCTTCCTCTCCCCCTTCTCCTTTTTCCTGTCCTCTTCCCCCTTTTTGACGACATCAAAAAGTGTAGCCACAATTTGTTTGATAGAAAATACAGTTTTAGCAGTCTCAGCATCCTTCTTTTCTTTTTATTCGAGCTTGGCTTTCACTTCTTGTGTCTCTTGCCTGATGGCTTCGAGCTGGGATTGGACATAATGACGTAATTCAGCAAAAATGGCAGATTCAGTAGAGCTTGAAGTAGTACGCCTTCCTTCTTCAGACAATTCAATCAGGGGATGTTCTTAAGAGACAGAAGTGTACAGGTATAGAGCACCATCCCACTGATCACCCTTCGCTCCTCTTCCTCCTTATACTACTGCTCCACCCTTCGCCACTAGCCTCTTCTTCCTCCTTCATCTTCTGTTCACGTTAAGCCAGATGGAGCTTGACCTCGCTCCGATCCTCTTGGCTTTTATAAGGTTGGCCACTCCAACAAGTTCTGGTGTTTGGCTTTGAATGAGCTGAATGGCATGGGCAGTCCTCTCTGTAGTAGATATGACAGTAAGTTCGTGAAACAGAGAGACTGCCTGCTCCATCTCCTCGTTTTCTAAGTCAACAGTCATAAGCTCTTATTTTACCTTTTCCAACTCAGTTTCCACACTCCTCTGTTGTTCATCAAGCCTCATCACTTTCTCTAGTTTGGCTGCTATAATACTCTGATAATCACCGGGAGTGGGAACTGGAGTCTCAGTCGCCTGCATTTCTTCAGTTTGAGTAGGTGGGGGAGAAACTTGAATTTCAGGAACTTTAGTTTCAGTTTCTTGAGTTTCAGGAGTCTTAGCCTTTTAAACTGGAGTTCTGACCTCATAAGTGAAATTAGCAGGAGGGAGTCTGTATGCATCTTTTAAAGATTGAGTTTGTTGTCTGTAAACAGGGATGGTTAGCAACCTATTCCTCATATACTCCTCTGCCATCTGCCTAGTCTCCTACTGGCCACTCCACTCCTGGGCTCATACTTCTTCAGACCTCCCAAAGGTAAGCCCGAGCCTGGCTTGCATGATAGGCCTATCCTCCTCGTCTAGCTCATGCTTTACTAGGTCAAATCTCCTCCACCTTCGAAACTCAGCTTTCAGATTGAAGAACAACATATTTTCATCCTCCAGAAGGTCAGGGTATAAGAGCATAATTTCTTATGTGACCTTATTCTCTACCCTTTCGGAGATCTCTACAGCCTAAGGGATCAACTTGGCGTCTCCTACATCCTTCTCTCTGATTGGGGAGGCACCAATTCTTCAGTCTCTCGAATTTGTACTCAGGGTAAGGCAACCCACTGAGAGGGATCCTGTAATTGTCGAATTCACTCGTCTTAAACAAGTTATCCTTATCCCTTGTATCCCAAGGGTGGTGCCTCCATTGCCCTTCCTTGTTTTTTGAAAAATTAAACAATTTGTCCAGAGTCGTGGCATCGTAAGGTTTGGAGTCTAAGGCATCAGAGGAAGAAGATGAAGAATCATCAAGCGCTCTGGACTTACCATCCTTGCCTCGTTTGGAACTTTCAGCTTTCCCTCCCTTAGCACCCTTCTCAGTTCTAGCGTCTTCTCTTTTCTTAGTTTCAATTTTTCCTTGGGAAGTAGAAGTTTAAGTTCCAGTCTTTACCGGTTTCTCTGGGGTGGTCGCCCACAATTTTCCTGTTGCATCTTTTATTGCTTTATCCTGCTCGGCAATCACTCCCTCAAGAATTTCTTTCACTAATTCAGCAGCATCCTACGCCAGTTGTTGAGGGTCAGTCTGTAGGAACTGAGTCTACAACAAACAACGTGAATTATCTTTTATTATTTCAGCCGTTTGGATCGTTATTAGGGTATAAAAAATAAATCAGATTGAATAAACCAGGCGAACCTTATGCATGCTCCTAATAAATAATTGCTAAGGATGGATTTACGGAATACCTGAACCCCAACTTCTGAACTGCAGATCGGGATGAATGCAGTGGATTCGGATGTAGGGATCTTGATCAATGCTATTGTGCTCCAACAGATCTAATCTTTTGATATGTTCTCTTGCTCCTTGGAAATTTGGTGAGAATACGCTACCAAGTTGAATCAGAAGACCGAAGAAATTGATCACTTTCTCCCTTCTTGCTTAGTCGTCACCTCTCTCTCTCTCTTTTCTCTCAGTTTTGTACTGTCGTACTGAATTCTGTATTCTGTGTGTAATCAATACTGATCTGATAGAGAGAAGGGGTTTATATAGCATTAGGGTTTAGAAAACCCTAATGCTAATGGGTTCTGAGCAGTTTGTGGGCCAGACCAGGGATCAAATGCAAATAATAAAGTGGACCCTTCTTATTATTTAATTCCATATCCAACTCAAAACATAATTAATTAATAAAACATTGTTTACCTTCACCATAGAAACAATGCTGACTCACGCCTTTAATACCACGTTATTTGGAACGAGTTCCATTAAACTTGAATTATCCACATATTTAAGGTTCGGGACATTCATTAATTAATTTGGCTTATGACAATCAACCACAATTAATTAATCTCTTATTTCCTGATTAGTGCCACTCACTCCTTTTCACTTATGTCTGAATTAAATAATTCAACATGCAGGGTTTAGCATAATGAACCTTGTAAGCTCCTCAGGGAATGTCCCCATCCTAAAGCTTATATGATTACCTATATGTCCAGCCTAAGCAGGCCACACACAAACCGTCACACCCAAGATGCAGGTATAAGAGTACATGTAAGACTCGCGACCATAGCAAGTCAAAGTGTGGTCAGCTTGTGTATGCCCCTTAGCCTTCCATTAGGTTTAAGATCATAACAAATATCTAGAGATCTGGCTCATTCATATGTCAATTAGAATGACACATCTCCTTGTTGATCCCATCAATACATAAAGATGTACTGACACATCAAATAGTCACGATAAGCTCACTTATGAATTAATGTGTCGCAACCTAAACTAACACTCTATCCAGGGAATGTCCCAACCCTATTACTGTTTATATCTCGCTAGGTCAAATGATTCATATGATCCTCTGTGATCTCCTACACACCATATGATCATCCCTATAAGCGAGATAATAGGATATTATAGTTCGTATCGTAAGTTTGTTATATCAGATAGCGACTATGTTGATGTAACACATTTGTGAAGACTAGTGTATCAATCAAACACACTTAATCATAAATGCTTTTAGTATACAATCCCAGCACGGTCACCCCTTGGAAAGTTTCAGTACCAATCTCTGGATCGACCCAAATTTCCATAGACTTTTCCTTCTCAGCACCTTGGTCGAATTCGTGTGCTTCTCTGTACAATGTAGCAAAAGCTTCGTCGGATGATGATTGAGAGTAAATGGGAGAATTTTGGTCGGAATCACAATGAATACTTTAGGTATTTTTTTTGGATTTGAAGGGGGGTACTTAGAATATTTTCAGAACTAAAGTGGCAAAAGACTCGAATGAGTGAAACCCTTCCCCTATATATAGACTTTGATTCCCATAATGAAAGAATGAGATTTAGTCAATAACACGTGATCGATGGAGGATAAAAGGCGACAGTTGAACTAATTTGACCTCGTCTGACGTGGGGGAGCGGGATACAACACGTGGCAGTCCACGATTGAACCGCGTCTGCTCCACAATTAATGCGACATGTTCGATAAGTCAACGTTCAAATTTGAATTATCCTGCCACTCGTACTAAAAAATAAATTTCATTTCAGATTTTCAGTTTCTAAACCGAGATCTTGGACTCAATTTAATTCTGCAACCTTCCTTTAAGAAATCCAAAACTGAAAACGTAGAAACTTAATTTTTCAAACTTGAGTTTTTCAGTTTCTTCGCCAACACCACTTATTTGAAAAAATGGCTAAGTATAAAACCATAAACAGAAAACTGAGAGTTGGGACTCAGTTTAAATCCGTATCTTCTCCACTTCTCTTGAGATTTGAATAAGTAAAAAATCCAGATACTGAAACTGAGAGATGGGACTCAGTTTTAGTCCGCAACTACTCCTCTTCGATTGAGATTTCATTAAACTCAAGTAATCTAAGTTTGTGTTGGTCCCCAATCAAAGTGTTATGTATACAACGGAAGTATAAAATTAATCTTGCGCGTAACTTGCTAAGGTCTCGACTTAGCAAGTGTTTATCAAATGTGTTTTAGCTCAAATATTCGTTAATCTAATTTGCAGTTTATACTATGACACTTGGTGTGTTGATTTTCAAATATGTATGCGTAGAATGTAATGAAATAAAGCAGTAAGGAGTAAGAACACAAGGATATTATAGTGGTGATGGCTCTAAAATTGATCACTCAAAATTAATGTTTCTCAAGTAAGAAAATATCAATCCAAGGATCTTCTTGCTTCGCCCAAAAGAATGTCGTTTAGTCGTGAGGATTCTTATAGCTAGGCAACTTCTAGTCGTTGAGTTTTTGTTCTATTTTCCTAAGCTCAAATTTAAACTAACTAAATCAACACTAAAGCAACAATCAAACTCATTATTCATCAATTGTGATTTCAAAGCAATTCTTCAATTTCGTAATCAAAATGGTATAACAAGTCTCACAAATGCTCAAAGGAGAAAGAACGGATGTTGATAAGAATGTAGGTGTGATCCAATTGAGTTGTACTATAGTGCAAACCTTATTTAATTCCTAGATGGATGGACTATTACCCTACACTAGTCAACCCCCTATCACGACGAGTTGACCGTAGATGAGACTAGAAACCTCAAACAGCTACGTTATCGGCTCCTAATTCACTCTTAATAGCTCGTAAATCATTATCCTATGTCCTTCCTCCGCACATGGATTGGATCGAGGAACACAAGAATTCACACTAATCGCGACACTCCTATCTGCGTGTTGGCTGCAATATTTGTATCAATTAACACCTAGATTGGCCATTACCTACACGTAGGTGCATAAGAACAAGCTCTAGTGTGATTCAATCTCAAATAGGAATGTAAACATGCATAATTCAACCTAATTTTCTCACACCTTTATTCCAATCAACATCCCAGGAAGTTTAGAATCCCAAACCTATCTTGTTCATCATTACAATATCCAATTGAAAGCAAGACATTACAAGAGATGGGTTTAGATGAATTTCTTCCCCTAATTGAGCACTTTGATCTCGATCTAACCCCTTGGATCTTCAATTCTTCTCCAAGGATGATGGATTAGCTCCTTGACACCTTAGGTGAGGTTTGGAAGGAGATGGTAGAGGGAATCGTAGAGAGAATTTAGGAGATTTTCGTGTAGATTTGACAAAAGTTCTTAAAATAACCATTTTCCCCCTTTTATACTGAGCTAGCAGAGTCTTGGATCGCCCGGGATGACATGAGATTGCCCGAGATGTCCAGAAATAGAGAAACCGTCACTTAACCTGACTTGGATCGGCCGAGATGAGAACCGCACGACCGAAATCTGCCTCTAAAATGGCAGATCAGTCGAGCACTGCTTGGATCGCCCGGGATCTGCTTCTGAAGGGCTAGGATCGACCGATATTTGAAGGATCGATCGAGAATTGCTTCTGAATTGCCCAGATCGACCGATCTCTGCAGGATCGGGCAATTTTCTTCCAAAATCAAGCCGAAAATGCTGAATAATGCTCAAAACCTAACCTACACCATCCGAAACACACAAAACACGAAAACACAAGAAATAGAAGACAAAAACACATGATATGGGAGTAAAATAAATGCAAACATGCATGCACAAGTATCAAAATAACGGTCACTTTACGCACATATCATAATCCCCCTTACTCAAACCATTGATTGTCCTCAATGAAAACAAAGTAAGGCAATCATTCAACCTCATTTAATACCTTATAGCTCATCTTGATTGTCTTAGCATGTCCTAGTCAATCGAGATTATCACCTAACTTTGTGACATGGTTAATGCTAAGGACTCAAACCACTCATCAAATATGGATAAAAGAAATGAAATCACTCCCTCACATGTTTAGGGACAATGAGAGTCACTCAATCACAAGATATCGAGCTCAATTTTCATAGGCTTGCATCCATTCTCACCACTATACTACAATGATTTAGCTTCTAGAATCAAGAAGGTCTTTGCTTTGGTTATAACGTGGCTAGCTAATTGGTAGGTGGTTTTGGGCCAAAGTAACTAAACTCCTCAATTTCCTAAGAACCCCCCGAAATTGCAACAATCAACCACAAAACTCGAGGCTTATTCATTTTCAAATCTCTCTTTCTTTTCCTTTTCTCATATTTTTTCCTTCTCTTTTTTTTTCAATAAAACCACTATTTATTCATTTTGTGGATGCCTTTTTTTTCTTTTCCTTTTCAAACACTTGCACCAATTTTTTTTTCCGTAGGTGCCTAATTTTACAAGGATTCACAACAATCCTTTATTTCCTTCCTGTCATGCCTCATCATTTGCAATACCAAAATACCAATCAATTCCCATCCCGACTCACATCACCATATTCACCCTCATACACTCTTTTTCCCCTAAACTTGGTCCTAATAATATCAAGGAAAATTCTCCAATAAAGCTCAATCACGGGGGTCAAAGATATGAAAGGCAAATAATTGTCAAAGTAAACACCTTATACTTCCGATGTGTAAGGTAGGACTAAGAATCGATGGCCTCATATCATTTTCTAATCACGTACTCATGCTAATAGATTGAGAATAGATGCAAGTTCAAGATTTCTCACTCTCAATCTCGTCTCTCTCAAACAAAATGATATGACATTATCAAGCCTCAAAACTCACGGTATTTTGTCAAGTCCTATGCATTAACCAAACACAAAACTCGACAATTCTAAAGTAAAACTCAAACATGCATCGATAACAAGATTTCGCCCTATCATAGGTTGAGGTAAAATTCAAACTCCACCTAGTAAATAATGATCCAATCTCAAGCCTAAGTTGGGTTCATCACACACACAGAAGCACACAACAACCTAAAATACAACTAGATGCAATAAATCTAAATGGCAAGAGAAACGATAAAATGCGTTACCCATCGGTAGCCACGATCGAACCGCTTCTCCCATGCCTTATGTACCTACTAACATAAAGACTAAACACCACCAAACTTGAGCATCAGTCATATCATTAAGTTCTCATTTCCACCAATCGAACCACAAACCAATCAATCAAGAAATATAGAACATTATCCACCAGCTCAACCATTCAAACCAAACCATTCATCATTCCACAAACCAAACACAATAGGAAGTATTCAATCATTCCAACTCATCAATGATTCCATCCACATCAAATATTAAACCATAAAAACTATGCATCTAAATCCAAATACTCTTTCCACCATCATTCCACTATCCAAAATCTAAACAAATAAATCATATTTCCACTAGCTCCACCAAACATACCAACAACCAACATTTAACAAAACACAAATATAGGAAGTATCAACTCATGCAACATCCATTCAAACCATCAAAATCAACCCATAAAACATCCATTAATACCATCAAAATAAGCATAATCCAAAATTTTCATCCAACCAAGGTAGAATATCAATATTAAGTACAACCATATCGAATTCAAATTTAAGGAAGAAATATCCATCAACTAAAACTAAACTAAGCTGCAAGATAAAGATAGGATAAGGGAGAGGAATAAACCGAGACACCAGCTATCGGCACATCCCCCCAAACTTAGTCAAGTGAGACTAAATTTGTCAAAAAGGTTGACGATGCTCGTCACTCCTTCAACTAAAAACAACAAACTATCAAATTCAAAAATTAAACTAACTAAACATTTATTCATTAAAACGAAAATTACCAAATTGAGTAAACATTGGGTTGCCTCCCAACAAGTGTTTCTTTATAGTCAATAGCTTGACTTCTTACCTCGGATTTGTCAATCATGATCAAATGGAGCTGATCCGGAGCTCATACCTTGCTCAAGTACCCAATGTTCGTCCGAGAAAACAAGCTTCCGCCTTGCATTCCGAGGTGGCTCCTCATCCACCCGAGCCTTCTTGGTTCTTCCTCGTTCATGTTCCAAATAATCCCTCGGCTCATCGTATTCTTCATTCTCTTCATCCATGTGAGCTAAACCCGGATCATCATCCTCCTTAAGCCTTTTTTTCACACCTCCTTTGTCAACTTCCTTTTGTTCCTCAACTCTTATTTCTTCAAGACATCTTGTTGGTAAAGAAAATACAACTTCCTTTCCACAACACCGGAAAGTCAATTCACCATTCTTCATATCAAAGAGAGCATCGACCGTATGCAAGAAAGGCCTCCCAAAAATGAGGTGAATACCTCCCTTATTCTCCATATCCATAATTAAGAAGTCACCTGGGAATGTGAAACTCAAAATCTCCACGTGCACGTCTTCAACAATCCCTCGTGGGCAAAACAAGGTATGATTAGCCATTTGAAGCACATGGTTCGTGGGTTTCAATTCTCCTACATCCAATTCTTTCTACAAGCTCCAAGACATCACATTCACACTAGCCCTGGAATCACACAAGGCTTTCTCAACATTAATGCCCCCTACCTTGCAACTTACAGTAAAGCTTCCCGGATCATCCTTCTTATTAGCTACTCTCTTCCCTTCATTCTCATTTCTTCCATTTCCAAAATCCTCCTCATCACTCAACTCATTCTCATTGAGTTCATCGAGCAACGGCACACATTGTATCTCATCCGGAGTCGGCATCTCTATGTCTCCTTTCTTAACATATTCAAAGAAGAGAACTTATTTGCCTCGCTCTTCTTTCTCATCCTTAACCTTTTCTTCTTCAACTACCTTCACTTCTTCTTTTACCACCACTCTTTCATCAACTTCAAACTCCACGTTCTCCACTTTTGGAGTCATAACCAATGTCATCTCACATCTTTAGTTCGCCCACCTTCAACCATGCTACAAATCTTCTTTTGTATCACCTTCGTGTCACTAGGAAACTTCCCAGCTTGATGCTTCCCACTAAGTTGCTTAGCAATGGATGAAATTTGCAATTGAATCTCCGTGAACATCCCATCATACTTCTCAAATTGTTTCTCCAATTCCTCACTCGAATTTTTCCTCACTTCTTGATTGCCTTATCTACCACTTCCACCTACATAACCACCTTGACTACTACTTCCCCCACCCTCCAATTGCATCGGAGGATTGAGAGCATTGTTGGGGTTCGCGTAGGAGAAGTTCGGGTGAAAGCGGTTGGAGGGATGATAATACATATTCTCCGGAGGGTTGTATTGAGGTCTCATGTTATCATACCCCATTCTTTGATTCACGAAGTTCACGCTCTCCGGGTATACTTCCTCGTACTTCATCATCATTAAATCATCCTGTCTACTACCCGAGGTAGACAAAGCATCAAGCTTCATTTGCATCACGGCAATCTCTTCTTTAAGCTCCTAACTTTCCTTGGCCTCATTTACTATCTTGACCGACCGGTAATCCTTCATTTCCCTTGGCCATTGATAACTATTTTCCGCCATTTTTTCTATTGTCCTCCAAGCTTCGTCTTCTTCTTGATCTAGGAAGGTACCTCCCGATGAGGCATCCATCATTACCTTCGTGTCATAGTTCAATCCCCCATGGAACTGACAAATTTGTTGACTCCGTGAGAGCCCATGCCTTGGACATTTCCGGAGCAAATCCCAGAACCGGTCCCATACCTCATATAACAGTTCATCATACCGTTGTCCAAATGGGGTAATGTCAGATCGCCTCCTCAAAGTGAGACTAGGTGTAAAGAACTTAAACAAAAACTACTCACAAAGTTCCTCCCTTGTAGCTATATTCGACTTATATAGACCCTCAAATCAATGTCGAGCACCATCACGCAGGGAGAAAGCAAACAACCTCAACCGAATTTGGTCCTGTGGCACTTGATTAATCTTAATCGTATTCGTTATCTCCAAAAACCTTGAGATGTGAACATTAGGATCTCCCATCGCATGTCCACCAAAATGATTATTCTGGATCATCTGGACCAATTGCGGTTTAATCTCGAATTGAGTGGCGTTCACTCCCAAGCGAAACCTACCGGTTGTTTGCTCCCCTTGCGGTCTAAATAAATTTTGATGCGGCCTTCTTGGTTCATTCCTTTCATTGAATATAGCCCTCATGAGTTCCAATTGCCTTTCCAACTCATCAATCCTTCTCATCTCTTGCCGGTTTTCCATGTCGATCTCTATTCCAACTCTTTCACCTTCAAATATTTCCCAGAATTTTTGTTCTTCTCTCAAACGAGCCTTTGACCTTGTTATCATAAACTACCTACAAAATCCAACAACAATTCTCAAATAAAAGACAAAATCCGGCAGCTAAACAACAAAGAACTAATCAAACAAAAGTTAGCAATCACCTACACAATTTAACAAACACCTAGCCTACAATATCTACACTTTCAACAATATCCAATGACCTACTAATTAAGATCCCCGGCAACGGTGCCAAAAACTTGATGGCACTAAAATTGATCACTCAAAATTAATGTTTCTCAAGTAATAAAATGTCAATCCAAGTATCTTCTTGCTTCACCCAAAGGAATACCGTTTAGTCGTGAGGATTCTTATAGCTAGGCAACTTCTTGTCGTTTAGTTTTTGTTCTATTTTCCTAAGCTCAAATTTTTTTTGAGGGGATCCTAAGCTCAATTTTAAACTAACTAAATCAACACTAAAGCAACAATCAAACTCATTATTCATCAATTGTGATTTCAAAGCAATTCTTCAATTTCGTAATCAAAATGGTAGAACAAATCTCACAAATGCTCAAAGGAGAAAGAACGGATGTTGATAATAATGTAGGTGTGATCCAATTGAGTTGAACTATGGTGCAAACCTGATTTAATTCCTAGATGGATGGACTATTACCCTACACTAGCCAACCCCCTATCACGACAAGTTGACCGTCGATGAGACTAGAAACCTCAAACAACTACGTTATCGACTCCTAATTCACTTCTAATAGCTCGTAAATCATTATCTTATGCCCTTCCTCCGCACAAGGATTGGATCGAGGAACACAAGAATTCACACTAATCGCGACACTCCTATCCGCATTATGGCTGCTATATTCGTATCAATTAACACCTAGATTGGCTATTACCTACACCTAGGTGCATAAGAACAAGCTCTAGTGTGATTCAATCTAAAATAGGAAAGTAAACATGCATAATTCAACCTAATTTTCTCACACCTTTATTCAAATCAACATCTAAGGAAGTTTGGAATCCCATACCTATCTTGTTCATCATTACAATATCCAATTGAAAGCAAAACATTACAAGAGATAGGTTTAGATAAATTTCTTCCCCTAATTGAGCACTTTGATCTTAATCTACCCCCTTGGATCTTCAATTCTTCTCCAATGATGATGGATTAGCTCCTTGACACCTTAGGTGAGGTTTAGAAGGAGATGGTAGAGGGAATCGTAGGGAGAAATTAGGAGATTTTCGTGTAGATTTGACAAAAGTTCTTAAAATAACCATTTTCCCCCTTTTACACTGAGCTAGCAGAGCCTCGGATTGCCTGAGATGTCCAGAAATAGAGAAACCATCACTCAGCCCAACTTGGATCGGCCGAGATGAGAACCGCTCGACTGAAATCTGCCTCTGAAATGGCAGATCGGTCGAGCACTGCTTGGATCGTCCAGGATCTGTTCTGAAGGGCTAGGATTGACCGATCTCTAAAGGATCGACCAAGAATTGCTTTTGAATTGCCCAGATCGACCGGTCTCTGCAGGATCGGGCAATTTTCCTCAAAAATCAAGCCGAAAATGCTGAATAATGCTCAAAACCTAACTTACACCATCTGAAACACACGAAACACGAAAACACAACAAATAGAAGACAAAAAAACATGATATGGGAGTAAAATGAATGCAAACATGCATGCACAAGTATCAAAATAAAGGTCATTTTACGCACATATCATGTGGTTCGAACAATTGTTCTACGTCCACTCTTCAGTCCTCCGACTGAAAATTCACTAGAAGAATGAGTAGAAGGTCAGGCCTAATCTCTAACATTGAGCAGCTCCTCCGTCTGGTCAGCGCGCACCTTCAAGCACCTCAATCTCCAGTCTTCAACCGGTGTCACTCCGTAGAGTGAGGACAAACCTCCCTTCTCCTTGGACGTCGACTGCTGGGAGTTTTATAGTTCTTCCCGGAACCTATCCTTGTGTTGGCGTTGCCTGTAAGAATCATGTTTGCACGGCAATCGCAACTGCTAGATTCTTTCCAGAGTAGAAAGAATCTCGAAATAACCTTAGAAGCTTAACTTAGTAGGTCTGAAGCTTTATAGATGAAAGCTTATGAAAAGCTTCAGTCAAGAACTTAGCTCAGATGTGTTCGCGTAATTTAGAGAGTGTATTTGATCTCTTTTTGTTATCTCTAAGTGTGGAACTTCGCGAACCTTTGAATCAAATAAGGATGACCCCTATTTATAGGTGAAGATTCAAATGGCTGTTTAAATTTTATCCGTTAGACTCAAAGGCAATGCTCGTCTATCTGCGTTCTGCCTTTTTTTGCAGTGGACAGAGACTCTTCAAGTCTCCTCGTCTCTAATTGGCGTAGCATCTATCTGTAGCCATTTTTTCAGAAAGGATCCTTCGTAGGTCTGAACCCTCCTTTGTGTATGATGAATGTTCCATCTTCTAATTCATTAGGTTTCCTTGTGATTTGTGATCCGTCTGATTCACGACTTTGTATCTTTTCTTGATTGCTGATTGTCGTTTGTTGGTCGCTTGTGTGCATTGGGTATCTCAGCAGTTTAAGCTAAGATCTTTGAATTCTGCTGGAATTACTTCTTCAGCATTCTTGTAATGTTCCTCTGCATTGCTGGCCCTTTCTTCTTTTTGTAATCTTCAGCAATTCGTCAATTCTGCTGACTCCTTTAGCATCCATGATTTTTTTTCTTTCTAATTCTATTACAACTCGAGTATGAATTTCTATACAGGAATTTTACAATTGACTCGATACTGAGTTGCTAGAGCTTTGATGCACCAAAACATATCAAACTAAGACTATGAATCAATTACAATCAGAATGGGTTTTTATAATATCTAACAATATTCCTAACAATTTTCCCCTTTTTTGGTGCGATAATAGCCTCTCTCTAAAGCTTTAATTCTAATAGATCATGGGAAAGCTGATTACTGAGATTACAAAGATTTTTCTATCAAGTCTATTCTCAGCATCTCAACTCCCGTAGACTCAGTATTGTTCCTAAACATTCCCCCTAAAAATATAAAGGGTATTGCTCGATTATTCAACAATTCTCATCTAGTAAATAGATATCTTTCATCAGATTAGCACATAGCATATTCACGCATAATTTCATCAAGCAATCACAGGAACATTTCACAAACATCACATCCACGCAGTTTGCAGATTACACTGAATGTGTAACTTCAGCTAATTTAATTAGATCAGGGTTGGACAATGAGATGTTGTCTTCAACCTGGGTTAGTTTCCATTCATAATATCATGTTCAGTAGTACATGAAACACATACCCAAATCGAAACAAAAAAAAATTCAAGTTTTTCACCCAGGAGACTCCTAGAGCTAAGAGAGATATTACTTTTTAGTTGTTGAAGAGTCTGAATCAGCAGCATGTCTGGCACTTGAGGAACCGGCAGTGGGCTTCTTCACATTCTTGAGTGCTTCCATCGTCATCTTTATGAAGTTGTCCAAGATAGCTTCTCTTTCTTGTCTTCTGATTCTCTCCTTCTCTTCAATTCTTCTATGTTCTTCTCTCTCCTCCTCCTCGCGATGTCTCCTTAAATCTTCTTCCTGTTGTCTTCTAGCCTCAAGGCGACAAAATCTGTCTTCTTGCTCCTTCAACCTTTCTGCTTCTTCTGCAAACCTCTTCTCTTCCCCCTCTTTGATTGCAGCAAAAATTCCAGTGGAGAAGGTCTAGAAGTTATCTTGTTGAACAGCAAGTATTTCGTCTTTTGCTTCAGACATTCGATTTGTGACTTCAGTGCGAAAATTTGGTACTAGATGTTCTCCGATGTTTCTTCCTACCGTTGTATAGATGAACTGCTGGAGGTCCCTCAGATAAGTACTGGAGCTCAAGGGCTCAATTTCCATGATTTGGGGTTCCTCCGATAGCACTATTTAATTCTCGGCAGTAGGCATAGAGATAGCAGTAACCAACCCTTGAGAGGAAGTGGATGGACGGTCAACATGAGTTGTTGCAGTAGGTGCATTCTCCCTTCTTTCTTCTTCAGTAATAACAAGAGAGGGCGGCCTAACGCTTTGCATCCTGGAAGATTTGTTGACAAGTTGAATAAGGACTTTTTCTTTAAATTCCAACATTCTTCTCCTATCATCTTCTCTCTTTCGTGCGGCTTGTTCTTTGGCTAATTTCCTCTTCAACTCCTTAGCTGCAGTTATCTGTCTTCTAGTGGCAGGAGATTTAAATTGTTGAGTGAATGGTGGAGAGTCTTCAACAGCATATTCGGATGGTGGCAGTGATCAGTTTTGTATACTGAAAGCATTTATTATAATGAGTATACAACGATTTTTTGACACTGGCCTACTGATACAGATCTGTGGAGTCCTCACCAGTAGCAGATTTGAACAGCATTGGGATACATATCTGAAGATCTGATCTGGAGAACAAACTCATATTCTATTTTTCTTTTATTTTGATTAATTCTTAAAATTAGATCTGTTTCTAATTTCTATTTCCACAATGTTAATCAAATGGCGTGGTTGATTCAAGTTTGGAATTCAAACGCGAAAGATCGTTTTAGAATCTACGGAGTTCAGGTATATTCTGCAATCCACAATTCGAATTAAATTCATAGGAGCATGCTAGGATTTTATTGTGAATTATTTTTGTATGCAATATCCATAAATCGATCCGGTTCAGTTGAATTTTGTGATTCGGTTCACAAGAAATCCTACAATTGGTTTCAAAGCCAGGTTTCTGATTTATGGCTCTGTTGTATACAATAAATTTGAATATGCATGTATGAATTTTATTTTGTATTGTGGATGGTTTTTGTTCCTCGTGGCAACTCGTATGATTCAGCCTGCGGTGGTTTATCCGTGTAGGGCTGAATTAATTTTGTAAATTTACGAGAAAATTCGTGATTAGTGTAGATTTGATAAAATTGTAATAGAATATATTATTCTGTAATTTTATTTTTCAAATCTGTAATTGGACGGGTCAAGGACGAAGAACGAAGACGGAGCCGACGGGCCGCGGCAGCGCAGGCGATGGCGGCGGACGGTAGGTGGCGCGGCGGCAGGCGCACGAGCGCACGACACTGCGCGCACGGGGGCTGCGCGTGAACCACCGGCGCAGGCGCGCAAGCGCGCAGCGCGGCGGCGCCTCTATCGTCGTCGGCGGCTGTTGTCCCGTCGCGGTGGTTCATGTTTTGGTGGTTGGTGCAATCCTATGTAAACCCTAGGGTTTGCATTAGGATTAGGTCCAATCATCAGATCACAAAGGCCTAAAGCCCAAAAGATTTGGTGGTTGAAGATTTGGAGGCCCCTAGAAGATTTGTGAAGATTTGAATTTATCTATTAAATTAAAAATTCATATTGTAATAGATAGGATTTATTTTTCCTGTTTTTGGGGCCACGAGGAATTTTTGTTTGTCTTAATTGTCCTCGTATGATATGTGATTTATTTATGTGCGCAATTAAGCATGTGTAGATAATAGGAAAAGCATGATTTATCGCTTTTATTATTTACAGCTTTCCAAGCATGCTTATGTGATTAATTTCTTGTTGGATTATATTTTTGGAATTTTTGGACTTGTATAATTACATGCAAAAAATTGGAAAATATAATAACAAAGAAATTATATGTGCGCATATAAGAAACCTTTTAAAAGAAAAATACTAAGCAGATTTTTTTAATTAAAATCAATAGACCTCCACAAAGCGGTCCTAGGCTGTTAGTGTATCTCTCATTCTAGTAAACGTCTACGAGTGTAGCTTGCTAGTTCCTAGAGGTGCATGGGTACGGTTGTTGGGATTTCTAGACAAACAATTCAAATCATGTGAATAGTGGGAGGGCTTTGCGTAAACGTCTACGAGTGTAGCTTGCGTAGATCTCTTTCATAAGTATTCTATGTTTGATTTAAATTATAGATAACAAAATCTTTAAGGGTTGTGCGGTATGGTTACGTGCCATGCTAAACTGTCTCTTTTGGCCGGAGTTAAATTTGTGGTTAATGGATTAGAAGCATCTTAGAATATAATGTAAGAATTGCATCCCTGTTCTTGAAAGATGGCTTGGTCTAAGGTTTTCACTAATTATTAATTTCTAGTGTCAAAAGGTTCCTGACATGGTAGTGAAATTAAATGAATTGCGGCTTAAAACCCGCAGTTCTGGTTGAGGGTGACATCGTAAACGTCTACGAGTGTAGCTTGCGGTGGGAACTCTTGGGCAATTAGTGGAAAACATTTATATTTGATTTATTAAACGGTTTTCAATGCATTTGTTTTCGAAGTTCTACATGTGTGTTCTTATTTAAGATTATTGTTTCAGATATGTCTATGTCTAATGTCATCAACATTCTCGCACAAAATTCTTTAACTGGTCCCAACTTCCTGGAATGGAAACGCAATCTCGAGTACATCCTGATTGCAGAAGAACATATGTTCGTTCTGCAAGTACTTCGTCCCGAAGTGCCAACTGCTGAATCCACTCAAATGGATATATACTTTTATAACAAGTGGGAGAAATCTAACAATGTAGTCAAGTGCTACATGATGACCACTATGTCGAAAGTCTTACAGCAGCAACATCAACACCATAGGGACGCCTATGACATCATGGCAAGTCTGGAGGCGACCTATGGGGAAACTGATAGAGCCATCATGTTCAATCTCATGAGGGAAATCATGAGTAAGAAAATGACTGATGGCACCTCAGTGAGAGTGCACGTAGTTACCATGACTCACCTCATGGATGAGCTAACTGTGCATGGTGGAGGTATCGACGCTGAGGCTAAAGTCAATATCATACTGAACTCTCTACCCAAGTCCTTTGAGAGTTTTAGACTGAATGTTGTCATGAATAAGAAAGAGTATACTCTTAACGAGTTGTTCAACGACTTGATGGCAGTGGAATCAGTCATGAACCCTCATAAGGTTGCCTTAGCCACATCGTGTAATCTCTCTGCTGTACCGAAAAGTATGAAGCGAAAAAAGGGGATTAAGAAGTGGGCTAAGAAGACACCTATGAAGGATGGTGGGACTGGGAAAAAGCCTAAAGTGGCGACTGATAGGGACAGGTGCTTCAGGTGTGGTAAGAAAGGACATTGGAGGAAAGAGCCAACAAAGCTAGACAAGGTATGCCATTTGCATGTATAACTGTAAGCATGATTAGAGTCTGTTGTTACTCTTCTAGAGCTGTAAGCACTGACTTGTTGATCATGTTGTACTTTGCAGGAGACCGTGCCGACAGGGCTGGTGAGTGATGGCAAGAAGATACCAAACTGGATGAAGGCAATGTTATTTACGGAGCTTCATGGAGTTTTCTTTTCTTTATGTTTTGATAAACTAAGTACTTTAAGAGTTTTTTTTTGTGGGTCGTGGTTTATCGGCAGGACAAAATTTATCAACCTTTTATGGATATTTGTTATTTATGATTTCAGTCATTGGTGATAACAATGTTATCCATTATAAGATGTTGATTTACACTCTTTATGTTACTTCGATTAAACGTGTCCTTAAGTATTGCAGGTAATTCATCCGTAATTGATAAATCCTAGAAAGAGAAAACTTACTTCTTCTGATGAGGATCTTACATATCTCTGGCACTTGAGACTGGGTCACATCAGCTTGAAGCAGATTCAGAGACTTGCAGATGACGGTACATTGGACTTAGTCCAGGATGTACCCTATCAAGTCTGCGAATCCTGCATCGAGGGCAAGATGTCAACTAGGCCTTTTAAGGCTAGTCAGTCTCGAGCAGAGGAAGTGTTGGAATTGATCCATTCTGACTTATGTGGACCGATGTCCACACAGGCTCGTGGAGGGTACGAGTACTTCGTCACTTTCATTGATGATTACTCAAGGTACGGATACGCTTACCTGCTTCGCTACAAGTCTGAATGCTTTGAGAAATTCAAAGAGTTTAAGGTTGAGGTAGAAAAGAAGGTCGGGAAAACTATCAAGTCGCTGCGATCTGACCGCGGTGGCGAATACCTCGGTAACGAGTTCCTGCAGTATTTGTCAGATAACAGGATTACATCCCAGTGGACTGCACCGGATACTCCCCAGCAAAATGGTGTAGCTGAAAGAAGAAATAGGACTCTTCTAGAGATGGTAAGATCAATGATGAGTTATGCAAACTTACCAATTTCATTTTGGGGCTATGCATTGGAAACAAAAACTTACGTGTTAAATATGGTGTCTTCTATATCAGTTCCTAAGATGCCTTCTGAGCTCTTCTTTGGTCGCAAACCAAGTTTGTGTAAGTTTAGAGTATGGGGTTGTCCGGCAAACGTACTGTCGAAGGAACCTGATAAGTTAGAAAGCAGGTCAAAAGTAATGATGTTCATAGGGTATCCCAAGCAAACGAAAGGTGGTTATTTTTACTGTCCTGAGAGTCAGAAAGTCGTTGTTAGCACCAATGCTAGATTCTTGGAGGACGAGTATGTGAGTAATCACAAGTCAAGGAGTGATATCGTTCTTCAAGAAATTGAAAGCGAGAATGCGATTCCAAGGGAAGGGGAACGTGTAGATGTGGGTGCACCTGTGAGAGGTACAGCACCACAAACACGTTCTTTAGTGCAAGGTGCAGAATCACAAGTTACTGCACCTACTACTGACACGGCACCGATGCCTCGTCGTAGTGGGAGAGTTATTTTCCAACCAGAAAGGTACATGTTCGTGGGTGAGTCTTCGAACTTGAGCCCGGAAGATGGACATGAGGACTCTAACCTACTGACTTACGAAGAGGCAGTGCAGGACAAGGATTTTGAAAAATGGCGTGTCGCCATGGATTCCGACATTGAATCCATAACTGCTATGGATGTATACCAGAAAATTAATTTGCCGGATAGCTTTAGGGCCATAGGGTGCAAATGGGTATACAAGAGAAAGAAAGGGGCAGATGGAAAGGTTACGGCTTTTAAAGCCAGGCTGGTGGCAAAGGGTTATAGTCAGAAAGAGGGCATTGACTATGAAGAAACCTTTTCACCCGTATCCATGCTCAAATCCATCCGAATACTCCTTGCCATAGCTGTGCATATGGACCTTGAGATCTGGCAGATGGATGTCAAAACCGCTTTTCTAAACGGTTACCTTGAAAAAGGTAGGGACATCTATATGCAGCAACCCGAGGGTTACATACGCAAGGGCGAAGAACATCTTGTCTGGAAGCTTAGGAAGTCCTTGTATGGACTTAAGCAAGCTTCAAGGTCGTGGAACTTACGTTTCAATGATGTAATTAAATCCTTTGGATTTGCACAGTTGGAAAACGAAAGTTGTGTTTACCGACTTTGTGTCAGTAAGAGCGTGGTTTTCCTAGCACTATACGTTGATGACATACTCCTATTTGGAAACAATGAGGGAGTGATGTCGGAAATCAAGGTTTGGTTATCCGAACAATTTCAAATGAAGGATTTGGGAGAAGCTGGCTACATTCTTGGGATTAAGGTCTTACGAGATCGTAAGAAAAGAATGTTCAACTTATCTCAGGCATCCTATGTGGATACTGTGATAGCCCGGTTCAACATACAACTTGCCAAGAAAGGTTTGCTACCTTTCAGACATGGCGTTCATCCTTCTAGTGGGCAGTGTCCTCAGACACAGCGGGAGAAAGATGAGATGAGTCTTGTACCATACGCTTCGGCGGTGGGTAGCCTCATTTATGCGATGCTGTGTACCAGGCCAGATATCTGTTATGTCGTTGGCATGGTAGCAAGATATCAGTCTAACCCTGGACAGGCGCATTGGACTGCGGTAAAGCAAATCCTCAAGTATTTGAAAAGAACTAGGAATTACTGCCTAGTTTATCAAAGTGAGGATTTGTGCCCTGTGGGTTATACAGACTCGGATTTCCAAGGGTATCAGGATGAGAAGAAATCGACTTCAGGATATGTGTTTACCCTAGGAGGTGGAGTTGTATCTTGGAGGAGCTCAAAGCATAAATGCATTGCTGACTCCACCATGGAGGCGGAATATGTCTTCGCCTCCGACGCCTCGAAAGAGGGGGTATGGCTCAGGAACTACCTTTTAGAGTTTGGCGTGATTTCGAGTTTGCCGAGGAGCATCACAATTTGTTGTGATAACTCTGGTGCAGTGGCTAACTCCAAGGAACCGCGGTCTCACAGAGCAAGCAAACACATAGAGAGAAAGTACCATATCATACGAGAAATCGTATCGAGAGGTGATGTGCTGATCAAGAAGATTGACACTAAGGACAACCTTGTTGATCCATTTACAAAGAGTTTGCCGCAGAAAGTTTACGAAAAACATATTTGTGAGCTGGGTCTGAGGTGGATGCCGACCATTGACAGTGGTTAAAGAGATAGCAGGCTAGATAGACGGACTGTATACTCTGTAATAGCTTAGTTATGCTTTGAGTATAAGTGGGAGGTTGATAGGTTTTGTATACTGAAAGTATTTATTATAATGAGTATACAACGGTTTCTTTCTCCTATCTGTCAAACAATCTTACATGTATGTAACAATGTTATCCTCTTGTCTCACCGATAGGGACGATCATATGACGTGTAGTAGATCGCAGAAGATAGTATGATCACTTGACCTAGTGAGACATAAACCTGATCACAACCGAGACAACGTATGAGGATACGTTTGTCCGGATGGCTGCGGCTTCGTCGGAATAAGTAGTCTGTCTTGGTTACTTGACATGATGGTACGCAAGGGTGGCGTATTGATGGACCGCAGTGAGATTTATTCGACTGTCTAACATCAGTGAATACAAGATCTCGATGTTGATTGAGTCCAAACCCTAACGAAGGTTCAGGGGTTTGCACGAGTTGACTGTTGCTTTGACTTGCCATGGTGGAGAGCCTGAGTAACGTGCTCGTATATCCGCATCTTGGGTAACAGCAGTTCGTGTAGTACCGCCTGAGACTGGGTTTAGGCAACTATATCCGAGTAATAGGATGGGGACATTCACTGAGGAGCTCAATGACATTCATCGTGCCAAAGTCCTGCAGGCTGATTAAGTACAGACACGAGTGATAAGGTTTGAGTGGTACTACTTAAGAATAATAAGATATTAATTAATTGTAGTTAGAGCTTGTCAGAGGCTCCGATTAATTAATGAATGTTCGGTAACCTTAAATATAGGGATTCTAAATTAATGCAGCCCGTTCTCATAACGTGGTAATAAAGGGGTAGGTCAGTATTAATTCTGTGGTGAAAAAGAATTAATATTAATTATTTAATTGTGTCATGGGTTGTGGACATGGAAATTAATTAATTTATAGGTCCACTTTATTGTTTGCATTAGGTCCTAGATCTGGCCCAATTAAATATGCTGGGTTGAGCCCACTAGCCCATTAGGGATAAAACCCTGGGTCTATAAATAGACCTCTCACTCTCTGAGACCCTAGCCACTTTTGTGATTATTCAAATCAGTCAAAAACCTAGATCAGAGAGAGAGAGGGGCGGCGCATGCAGTAGAGGGAGGAGAAGGATTTTTCGACTCTGGCCTACTGATACAGATCTGTGGAGTCCTCACCAGTAGCAGATCTGAACAGCATTGGGATACAGATTTGAAGATCCGATCTGGAGGACAAACTCATATTCTCTTTTTCTTTTATTTTGATTAATTCTTGAAATTAGATCTGGTTCTAATTTCTATTTCCGCAGTGTTAATCAAATCGCGTGGTTCATTCAAATTTGGAATTCAAACGCGAAAGATCATTTCAGAATCTACGGAGTTCAGGTATATTCTGCAATCCACAATTCGACTTAAATTCATAGGAGCATGCTAGGATTTTATTGTGAATTATTGTTGTATGCAATAACCATAAATCGATCCAGTTCGGTTGGATTTTGTGATTCGGTTCACAAGAAATCCCTACAGGCAGCGAGCAATCCCCGTGGGCTGCTCTTTGAGCCTGGATCTTTTGCAACCTTGCACCAACCTGCTTCTCCGTAGACTATCGTTTCGATGTCTGATCCATCTAATTGTCTGCCCATTCTTTTTCACTCCTCCAGTAGTTGAGACCCATCCTGGCCATCATAATTGAGCGGTCCTCATAATGTAGTTCATAAGTGGTATAGTTGAAAAATCGCCATCTCTTGAACTCTGTTCTCAACCATTTTTGCTCGGACGACTCACCTTGTAGTTCAGCATTATATGAATTCTCAACTTTTGCGGCAGCTTGAGCTTCTATAAAAATGCAAATGTCTTTTGCCCAGGAGATGAGATCATCGTTCTCCTCATCTTTCACCATGATAGGAGAGCACCACTTCGCAATCCTCTTTTCCTTGTAGTTCCTGTCGGGTAGTCCTTCCATGGGCACTCGTAGAGTTTCTTCTTGGAATACAGATTCTCCATCTGTGACAGTTCCTGCATCATCCTCATCATTAGAGCTAGGAATATCACTGAAGGATATACCTGAAACTTCTGGAGAGCTGGGAATCAGATTGCGTCATTGCCAGATGGATTCAAAGGTTCTTTCGAGCACACTTGTAGTATCGACGACATTATTCCATCTTGGAACCATAGATGGTTCAATCCCCAATCCACGTAAGTACTGTTCATTCCGTGCTCGCATGCTTGCAGTGAGTTCTACTTGTAGTCGTGCTCGAGATTCAGCATTTAGTGAGGTAGATGGTTCCATAGGAATTGATTTCTCTTCAGCAGTTGGTGCTTCAGCATCTGCTGCAGTTGGTGCTTCAGCATCTGCTCCTTCAGTTACTGTGATGAGCTGTTGAATGCTTTCTGGTATAGCTACCTCTGGATGTTGTGAACCATTGTCCTCTTCGTTTTCCCTAAGGTTAGCATTCTCCTTCTCTGCTACCTTATCTCCTGGATCTGCAATCGGGATTCGGTCTGATTCTTGCACCAGATCGGCTTCCTCCATAATTGTAACAACTTGGCTTTCTTCTTGCTTAGCCAATTGTTCAGTTTCTTTTCCCTTTTCAACAACAGCACTGCTTCCTTCTTGTACAGCGGTTTGTATCAACCTTCTTTCAGAAATCTCTTCAGCAATTACGCTTCCCCCTTGATTGGTGACGGGCTGAATTGGTATCACGTCAGAACTCCGTTCTCCTTGCGCTGGAGTCTGCAATCTTATTAATTTTTTCATGGTTTCTTTCATCTATCTTCGTTCAAGATAACTGCTGATTCAACATCCTCAGCAATCGTGACCTTGCTCTTCCATTTCACGGCAAGTGCCTTCTCAATATCCCTTCGTCTAATACGATCGAATTCTTCTCCAACTTGAATCTTGGCATTTTGCTCTGTGTAGCTTGCCATTACTTCTTCATAGCGAGAATCTCTCTCATCAAGAGTCGTCTGCAATCTAAACTTTTCATAATCTCTCTGTTCGCTTGACTTCTGGCACGCTTTCTATTGTCGCCTCTTTTTCCGTGATTCCTCCTCACCGAAAAATTCAAGCCTTCTTTTTGTAGTTGTATCAGTAGTTTCGGTCACTATTTCCTTTATGACATCTGAGATCGATAGAGAAGTATCTACCTCTGGCACTGTGATTTTGAGGGTTGTTCCTTGGAATCTGTCGTGCTTGCCCTTCTTTTTAGCTTGCTCATCATCACTTGTTGGCTTCCTCCTCATTTGCTGAGGGCTTCTCTGTGAGCGCCTCCTTTTCACAATGGGTGGCTCGGGGGGTTGACCAGTTTCTTGTGATGGATTGTCGAACAAATTTTCAAGTTCAGTAAACAGGGCATCCTGTTCTGCTTTTTGTCTTTCTTCTTCAACTTCCTCGGCAGTAAGAGGAACTGCAGTAGGCATGACAGTATGTCCTTGGTGGGAATCCTCTTCATCAGACCATGGATCATTAGGGTTGACATTGCTCTTTCCTTTCGGAATCATAGGATCTTTGAAACTCTTTGGTGGTTGTTGTTTTCTGGTTGGCGGTATGTAGTCGGAGTAGATCAAATCCTCATCGCAACAACGTCTTCCTTCTGGTATGATTCCCTCCAAAAAGTGGCTTATCTTCAATCCAAAGCCCACGTCTTGAGTGAATGTGTGATCCTTCTTCACACTCTTGTTCTTGTATACATGCGCTAGCCATTTGGAGTAGATGAACGTCGCCCAATTTTCACGAATTTGATCATCAATTGCCATCATGACAGCAAACTTCTTAGCACTTAAGTTCAAAAAGTGAACCAACTTCACCTACTAACATCCTTATGACAATTTTGCTAAACTCTTCATTGGCTCTTCCAATGACCTTAGTGGTGCTGCTATCTTCCACGGATCTTTGAAGGTTTCTGTCTTCCATCGGAGCCATCTTCTTTCCATTTTGACATCATCATTGATTTTGTAGTTGGCGACATCTTCACCATCGTTCCAAAGTCCGTACTTCTTCTCCAAAACATCGGGACTTACCACTATCTTGATACCTAAAACACTTGTGGTAAATAATTTTTCTTCTTTATCAACTACTGCGCGAGCAAAGAACTCTGCAACTATGTGCGGATGAAACTTCTTGGGTTTCGCAAATAGATACTTCAACAGGTTCTCGCGGTCCAGTTTACCTATGAGAATTTCACACCAGTGCTTCCGAAATAACGGTTCGGAGAGTATTTTGTCCTTCTTGACTTGAGCAGCTCTCCTTTGCTCGTTGGTGAGTTTATCAGCCTCCTTACCATGACTTATGGCAACTAGACGATAGTAAGAAATTAACTCATCAATATCCTCCATCTTGTAGATGCCTGTGAACGTCGGTTGGAATTGTTCAGGCTCTTCGGGCATGTTGGGCCGTCTAGATGACTCTGCAGGGTAACTGGTGCGGTTGGAAGATTCCGCTATTGATGTTTCTTCTGAAAAGCTTAAAAGGTGTAGCACAGGAGAAATTTCAAAATCAGAAGATATGGAAGTATTAGGGTTTTAAAAATTCCCAAACCAAACTTCTTATATATGATCCCAAGGATCCGGCTTTACTGTGAGCGGTTGGATCTCTCCTTCTGATATGGATGAATCGACGGTTGGGCAGTTGGTGGCGGTTCACCCTACGTCCCACTTTATTGGAAACTTGTGCGTGGCTGACGAGTCTCCTTAGTATTTGTCGCTGCCCTGAGCAAGAGTGTCCTCTTCAATTAATGCAGACACTGTAGCTTTGCCATCAAAAGATGATCCCGCCTTTCGAGATAATTAAAATGATTATCTCCTCCATTTAAATGCGGACTATAGTCAACATGCAAATGTGCATTTGTTAAAGTTAGTATATCCAGCAAGGTGAAAGGCTTATGCTTAGAGCTTGGACTCAACATTCGATTATCTGAAATACCCATTTGTATAGGATGTAGAAGATCACATAGTTTGCTGAGAGCTTTCACTCAATACCCCTTGATTCTATTGCGATCTGCACATTCCTTGGACCTTGTTAGCTGAGAGTTTGGACTCAGCATTCATGTTAACGGTCCTACATTCAGTAGATGCTTATAGTCTGGTGAGAGCTTGGACTCAGCAGTTACTCAAGGTGCATCCTTAGCAGTCTACAGATGTCTGCTGAGAGCTTGTGCTCAGCATTCTTCGGGGTTCTACCGAGAGCTTGGACTCAGTAGACAATACAGACTCTTTTAATATTTTTTATCTTTAGGAACAAAGAGTCTCTTTACTGAGAGCTTGGACTCAGTAAACTTTTTCCGGTTTTTTGTTTGCCATAGCAAAATAACAATCTTCATTAATCTCCTGAGAGCTTGGACTCAGCATTCACCGGATATCTGCTGAAAGCTTGGATTCAGCAGTTCTTCTAGACTCTTTAGATTCAATGAATCCTTTAAGTTCAAGAGTCTTTTTACTGAGCGCTCAGACTCAGTAGTTGTCGGGAATCTGCTGAGAGCTTACACTCAGCAATCAGCAGAGAGTAATTTGCTTGAATTAATTATCCATTTCAGCTTTCAAGCACTCTGCTTCTGACGGGGTTCGGGAGACCTTTAAGAAATTCCTTTCATTTGATTTTCCTTTAAACTTTTCAATCTTTTCATGGAAAATCATCAGATTTTTGATAGGATTCTAAGTACACAAGGAATATATTGATCTAGTACTTTGACTTAGGCGATTATATTTTTTGAGAAAATAGAGTATTGTCATCAAATCGAGCATTTTACTGATATCATTGATTTACAAGAGTCACACTTCGCAAAGTATAATACTACAAGTTTACAATGATCAATTTGTGTTCAGACTGCTCCAAATAACGCCTTTGCTAGATCTGCTCCTTCTTGGTCTTTTCCCCGAGCTCATTGTTGCAAGTCACCCCACTTACTCTACAATGTCCTGTTGCAAGGCTGTGAGATGTCTTGTATGTATACATCTCTTCAGCTTCCAGCCTTGCAGCTTTCCTGTGGACACTTCAGAACACGGAAGAAAATCTGAACCCTACAGATCAAACCATCCGCACGGATCGGCGCTCTTGTCCAGAGTTTCTATCAGCACTAGATGTTGTACAGATGTTCCTACTGTTCATAGGATGGGTAACATCTGCACCATCTACGGCTTTCTCAGGCTTCAAGTGCCAAGCGGATACATTAGAATTGTATCTACTCCACTTGCATGTCTTTCCTCCATCTCCTCTTTTTCTTTGAATCCAACGCTTTTAAAACACTGGAAGAAGAGATGAGGATGAAATAGTATGGGATTCCCTACCCAAAGGAATTCCCAACCTCTTGTGACTAAGGAATATCCATCTTTAGACCCACCTGACAAGTTTATATCTCTCCAACGAGAAAACTGTCATGGGAAGACAGAATGGACCAACTATCTCCGTTCGGTTCTAAAATGAGAAAGCCCATCGTCCATGGTGAACCGAGACTTGAGAGAATCTTCTTAGATGTGATCTCTGTGAAGATAACGACTCTTCCTCTCAATTTAGAGATTTCCAAGTCACGTTGCTCAAACCCATTTTGAAGGTATTTTGGTGAGATGGTAAAGGACGACATTTCAGATCTCTTTGAACAGGGTTTAGAAAAATGGGAGTGGAAGGCAGGTGATAGATCTTGGGTTTCAAGGTTTTGGAATATGGTTTTCCTAAGGAAGAAAACCTCTCCTAGAGACTTGTTGTCCTAATCACTTCGTTTGTCTTGGGAACCGACGGTTTCGCAATGACTTTCCACGTGGCGACTATTTTCATAACTGAATCATCTCGAGCCTTGAACGAGATCTTTAGTAATGATAGCGAACATGTATCGTCGCTTCGTTATTGATGATGATTCCAATTGATACGTCTGTTGAGTATCCCGATATTTATTCCCTTATCTGATCAATTTCCCAAAATTGATTCAGCATATATATATTCAGCAGTCTATTTTCTTCTGCTGAGAGCTGGGAATCAGCAATCTCCTGACTTATTATGTTGCAATCAATATGCTTCAATACTTAATCTTCTGGATTACTGAGAGCTGGGACTCGGTAATCTATCTATACTTCAATATTTTCCTTCTGAAGAGCGTGAGCTGGGACACACTCTTATTCCGCATAATCTTCAAGAAATCCAATCAATTACGGAATTCCAAAACTTGAGAAATCCATGAACAGAATGAGAGCTAGGACTCATTCTTCCATAACCTCATCTAATTCCAATAAACCGAGCTTGAGACAAAGCTCCTTAAATCTATTCTCTGCTAGAGCTTTGCTGAATATGTCTGCTAGCTGAGCCTCTGTTATGATATAATCCACGGAGATATCCTTTTTCTCCACATGATCTCGAATGAAGTGATATCGGATATCGATGTGCTTTGTCCTGGAATGATGTACTAGATTCTTCGTGATGCACATCGCACTATTATTATCGTAATATATTGGAACACAACCTGTGTTGACTTCATAGTCCTAAAGTTGTTGCTTAATCCGTAGCACTTGTGTACAGCAGCTAGCGGCAGCCACATATTCTGCTTCCATTGTGGATGTTGCTACGAAATGTTTCTTCTTGCTGAACCAGCTTATCAGCTTGTGACCGAGGAATTGGCATGTTCCACTCGTGCTCTTTTGATCAATTCAGCAGCCTCTGAAATCTGAATCTGAATATCCTACGAGTGTGAAATCATCTGCTCTTGGATACCAAATCCCTAACAATTCTATTCCTTTCAGATATCTGACAATTCTTCATGCGTATTCCATGTGCAATTTCTTCGGATTTGCTTGATATCTAGCACATACGCCTACAGCGTACAAGATATCTGGTATGCTGGTTGTCAAGTATAGCAGAGAGCCAATTATTCCTCTATATGCTGTGGGGTCTACGGATTAGTCTTCTTCATCCATTGAAATTTGACAGGCAGTGCTCATTGGAATCCGCAGTGTCTTCGTCTTCTCTGGACAGAATTTGCTAATGAGATCCTTGGTATACTTCTTCTGATGAATGAATATCCCATCGCTGGATTGCTGAACTTGCAGACCTAGAAAATATGACATCTTTCCACCATACTCATTTGAAAGTTAGTCTGCATAAGTCGAGCAAACTTCTCACAGAGATTTAGATTCCTTGATCCAAATAGGATATCATCCACATAGATTTGAATGAGCAAAATGTCTTCAGCATCTTTGATCAAGAATAGTGTCCTGTTGATCTTCCCTTTCCTGAATCCATTTTTCAACAAAAACTGTGATAGCGTCTCATACCAAGCTCTTGGGGCATGCTTCAGATCGTAGAGAGCTTTCCGTAGTCTGTACACTTTGTTTCCACACTCAAATCCTGGAAGTTGCTCCATGTAGACTTCCTCCTTTAATTCACCATTCAGGAATGCACTCTTGACGTCCATCTGAAAGACAGTAAAACCATGATGGGCAGCATATGCTAGGAATAACCTAATTGCTTCCAGTCGAGCTACTGGAGCAAAAGTTTCATCGAAGTCTATCCTTCGCACTTCGTGTATCCTTTAGCAACTAGTCTGGCTTTGTTGCGAACGACAGGTCCATTTTCATCTCGCTTATTCTTGATCACCCATTTGGTTCCTATTACTGACTGATGTGACAGCCGATCAACGAGATCCCATACGTTATTCCTTGTGAACTCTAACAGTTCTTCTTACATTGCGTTAATCCAGTCAGCTGATTTGAGTGAGTCTACTACTTTGGTAGGCTCTTCTTGTGATATGAAGCAGGCTAGCATGGCACTGTGTCTGGTTTGGATTGGATCTGCAATATCTCCTAGAATTGCTTCAGTTGGATGATCTCTAAGCAGCCATTTTTGTCTTTGTAGCTCTCCTACTGGAATGTCTTGACTGCTGGTCTGTCCGATGAGTTCTTCTGATACTGGTACATCAAAAAGTTGTAGATTTTCCAAGTTGTCTGCTACACTTGTTGAAGTGTCTTCTGCTGAATGACTATCTTCTGGCATATCTTCTGCTGGATTTTGGTTTAATGGTGTAGTACTTCTGTCTTCAACAGAGTTGTCTTCAGTAATTCTCTCGCCATTTTGGGAACCTTCAGTTGTATCCTCATTCTGCTTGATGGCTTCATCTCCTTGAGTTCCCTTTTGACATGTAAGCTCTTTGAGAGAATTTATGGTGGCCTCAGCATTACCAGTTGCATCACCGGCCCTTTTAACTGTCGGTTGATCAATCAAGGTCTCTAGTAGAGATGATGATTCACTCATTAACCTAGTCAGATTAGTCGGTTCAGATTCAGAATTATTCGAGCCCGAAATTCCACTAACATCATTGGTTTCATGAGTCTCATCTCTTTGACTTCTCATCGTCCTGCGCACTAGAGTAGCTTCATCAAAAATAACATTACATGTTATTTCCACTAGTTTGGTTGTCTTGTTAAGTACTCTATATCCTTTGTGAGATGGATGTCCATATCCTAGGAACACTCCTTCGCCAGCTTTGGGAGAAAAAGTACTTAACTTCGACTTCCCATTGTTATGGATATAACATGGTGAACCAAAAACACGAAGATGAGCTAAGGAAGGCTAATGACCATGAGATTTTTCGTAGGGAGTCTTGTTGAAGCGAAGATTTATTCCGCGCTTCTTCCCAATACCTTTGACTCAGATCTGTATCCTCTAGCATTGTTCATACAGTTTCTTTGAGAGTTCTGTTTCTTCTTTCTACCAAGCCGTTCTTTTGAGGTGTTCTTGCAGTGGAACTTTCATGTCCTATCCCAGCATCGGCGCAGAAGTCCATCAATGATCCGTTACAGAATTCTGTATTGTTGTTGGATCTAATACTTTTCACCGTGAGCTCTTTGTCATTTTGAACTCTGAGTATTAACTCTGGAAGGATAATCTTCACCTCGTCCTTGCTTTTAAGTAATCTCACCCATGTGTACCTAGAATAATCATCAATAACAACCAAAGTATATTGTTTGTTACCTACAGTGGGAGGAGTCACAGGGCCGAATAAATCCATGTGCAGCAGCTCGAGGATTTTGTTTGAGGTGGCCTTTTCCGGATTGGATTCGAAGGACGCTTTGACTTGTTTTCCTTGTTGACAGGCTTTGCATATTCCTTCCTTCTTGAAGGTTTCTTGAGGTAAACCTGCAACATTGTTATTCTTGCCAATATAATTGATAGTCTTAAAGTTTAGATGCGTTAGCCTTTTGTGCCATATCCAGTTTGTCTCATCCTTGATGAATGTTATATAGCATGATGCTTGTTGACCACTTTCCCAATCAGCAATGTAGGGTCCTCCTTTCCTGACTCCTCTACGCTTTACTTTACCGTTGGTCCTATCAGCAACTTCACAACTTGTGTCAAAGAAAGAAACAACATATTCATTTTCACTTAGTTGGCTGATGCTCAGTAGATTGTGCTTGAGGCTATCGACAAGGGCAACATTTATTATTCGCATTCCATTCTGCTTGATGCACCCCTCTTCCGATTACTCTAGCCTTGGAGTTGTCACCAAATGAGACTGAAGCTCCTCTGAACTTGTGAAACTCTGTGAAGATCTCTTCATCTCCTGTCGAGTGACCTGAGCATCCAATATCTAAGATCCATTATTTGAGTTTTCTTGAAGTTCTTCTTCCTGGACCCTATTCCTGCAAAATAGAGAAGTCATATTTTCGGTACCCGATCACCTACGAGTCCTACAGGGTCAGTTCTCTGGATTATTCCTTTGGGAATCCAGACTTTCGTGATTTTGACATTTCGCTTGTCATCACGTTTCACTACCCTTCCATTCTTATTGGCATCACAATTGAAATCTGCATAGGAATGTGTAGTGGTGTGTCGAGCCATCACTGTCTTTTGAAAATGGTTTGTTTTAGGCTCTGGCCTCAAGTAGATGTTCCTTCTACTTGGTGTGTATGTTGGCTTCCTTACAATCTCAGCAGATTGCTTAGCCTTGCTAGAATTTGTATGAACCTTCCTAGCAGATGGAACAGTCTGCTGGGTTACATACTCAGACTTTGCTGCTCTATTCTCAGCAGGCTTGTAATTAAGTCTTTGTTGAGCAGTCAACTGAGGGATGTTAGTCTACCAGCATTTCTACTGAGCAGTTGACTTAGAGTTTTCCCTCTTGTCTAAACTAGCAGTTTGTTGAATCTTCCCCGTTGCTGGGACAGAAACAATTTTCTTTGTCTTACTTGATTCAGCATCGCAAGATGTTTCTCTATCAAAACCTATTCCAGCGAAGTTCTTTGAACTTCTTTGGACACTTAGAATATCATTCAAATCTCTCGTGCTTTTTGAAAATTTACATTAACACACATTTTGCACAGAGTTATTGCTTTTCAAAACCTCATTCTCCTATTTTAAAATGCTAAATTTCTCATTCAAGGAGAAGAATTATGTTTTCAATTTTGAAAGTTCCTCGTTTGCTGACCTAGATTTCTCAATCTCATTAGTCTAAATAGAAAGCTAAGTGATAGCTTTTGGTGACAGCTGTATTTCCATAATCTGGAATGTCTTGTATTCCCATCCTTGTCAACAATGCTTTAGTGACAGCTTTTGGTGCTCACCTTTCGAATAGCTTTCTCAATCTTTCCCTTTCTTCTGGATCTACTCATGGACATTCAAACTTTAGATGATTCGGGGAATTACATTCAGAGCATGTTCTTGGCACTTTCTTGACATTTCTGTTGTCTGCTGGTTGACTTTGCTGCAAATCCTCCTTCTTCCCTTTGGCTTTCAGCAACAGCTTCAGTAACCTTTTCATCTGTTTTTCCAGTTCGCTAACTGAGCATTCTGCTTCTTTGAATTTGGATTCGCTAGTGGAAGGAATCTCCTTTGTTGAACTGGACTGAAAATCCCACATCTCTTTGGCATTTTCGTACTCCAACGCTTCTGCCATTAATGTAGGTGACAATGCACCTAATATTAAATCCATAGCTATGTAATTTAGTTGATCACGCGCTCGTTCTTCTTGAGTCCATTCTTCAAATGGCTTGTCTACTATTTCGTCTGGTCCTGGTACGTCTTCTCCAACCCTTATCTTTACCTTTTGGATTTTAATTGGTCCTTTCTCGATCACTTGTCTCATCTCAGGATGCACGTTCATTAAAGTGATCAACGACCTCTTTTTCCTGGTAGAGTATGATTCTGGAGAGAACTTTGCAAGCTTCGCGTTGTACGCCATTGCTTCAAACCTGAGCTAAACACAAAAACACAGATATGCAAGGAAAATCTGGATCTGGTCCTAAGTGACTCAGAAGCAGCTAGTCTGTAAAGACCAACCGCTCTGATACCACTTGTTGGTCCCCGATCAGAGTGTTTTGTATGCAACGAAAGTACTCCCTCCGTCCCGCTACAATAAGCCCTTTTCATTTTGACACATTAATTTTGGAGCTAGTGTTTAGTAGCTAATTGTGGTTAATAATAAAGTTGACAATCATAATTAACTTATTTAAGACTTAAACAAGTTACTTACGATTGCCAATTTTATTATTAATCACAATTAGCTACTAAACACTAGCTCCAAAATTAATGTGTCAAAATGAAAAGGGCCTATTGTAGCGGGACGGAGGTAGTATTAAATTAATCTTGCACGTAACTTGTTAAGGTCTCGACTTAGCAAGTGTTTATCAAATGTGTTTTAGCTCAAATATTCGTTTATCTAAGTTACAGTTTATACTACAACACTTGGTGTGTTGAGTTTCAAATATGTATGTGTAGAATGTAACGAAATAAAGCAGTAAGGACACAAGGATATTGTAGTGGTTCGAACAATTGTTCTACGTCCACTCTTCAGTCCTCCTATTGAAAATTCACTAGAAGAATGAGTACAAGGTCAGGCTTGATCTCTAACGCTGAGCAGCTCCTCCATCTGATCAGCGCGCACCTTCAAGCACCTCGATCTCCAATCTTAAATTGGTGTCGCTCCGTAGAGTGAGGATAAACCTCCCTTCTCCTTGGATGTCGACTGCTGGGAGTTTTAAAGTTCTTCGCAAAACCTATTCTTGTGTTGGCGTTGCCCGTAAGAATCATGTTTGCACGACAATCGTGACAGCTAGATTCTTTCCAGAGTAGAAAGAATCCCAAAATAACCTTGGAAGCTTAACTTTGCAGGTCTCGAGCTTTATAGATAAAATCTTATGAAAAGCTTCAGTCAAAAACTTAGCACGGATGTGTTCGCGTAATGTAGAGAGTGTATTTGATCTCTTTTTGTTATCTCTGAGTGCGGAACTTCATGAAACTTTGAATCAAATAAGTATGACACCTATTTATAGGTGAAGATTCAAACGGTTGTTTGAATCTTATCTGTTAGACTCAAAGGCAATGCTCGCCTATCTGCATTCTTCCTTTTTCTGCAGTGGATAGAGACTCTTCAAGTCTCCTCGTCTCTGATTGGCGTAGCATCTATCTGTAGCCTTTTTTCCAGAACGGATCCTTCATAGGTCTGAACCCTCCTCTGTGTATGATGATTGTTCCATCCTCTAATTTGTCGGGTTTCCTTGTGATTTGTGATCCGTCTGATTCACGACTTTGTATCTTTTTTTATTGCTCATTGTCGTTTGTTGGCCGCTGGTGTGCATCCGGTATCTCTGCAGTTTAAGCTAAGATCTTTGAATTCTGCTGGAATTACTCCTTCAGCATTCTTGTAATGTTTCTCCGCATTGCTGGCCCTTTCTTCTATTCGTAATCTTCAGCAATTCGTCAAGTTTGCTTACTCCTTCAGCATCCTTGATATTTTTTCTTTCTAATTATATTACAACTCGAGTATGAATTTCTATACAGGACTTTTACAATTGACTCGATACTGAGTTGCTAGAGCTTTGATGCACCAAAACATATCAAACTAAGACTATGAATCAATTACAATCAGAAGGGGTTTTTATAATATCTAACAATTCCTAACAGTTTGATGCAGAGTTCCTTGAATCGAGTTTCTGGAAGTGGCTTGGTGGAGATGTCTGCTAACTGATCTTCAGTTCTTATATATTCCATAAAAGCATCCTTCTTTTTACCGTGATCTCTGATGAAATGATGTCGGATATCTATGTGCTTCCTTCTTGAGTGGTGAACTGGATTCTTGGTGATGCACATAGCACTGCTATTGTCACAATAGATTGGCACGCAACCAGTTTCAACTTCATAATCCAATAGTTGCTGCTTGATCCACAGAACTTGAGCACAACAACTAGCAGCGACTACATACTCAACTTCAGTGGTAGATGTCGATACGGAATGCTGCTTCTTGCTAAACCAACTAATCAATTTGTGGCCTAGGAACTGACAAGTTCCACTTGTGCTCTTCTGATCAGTTCTGCAACCTCCAAAATCTAAATCTGAATAAGCATTGAGAGTCAGTTTGTCAGTTTTGGGGTACCAAATACCTAAGGACTTAGTTCCTTTAAGGTATTTCACAATCATTTTTGCAGCATCCATGTGCGACTTATTGGGATTTGCTTGAAATCTCGCACAAACACCAACAACATAAGAGATATTTGGTCTACTTGCAATCAGATATAGTAGCGATCCAATAATTCCTCTATAGCTCATTGGGTTTACTACTTCTCCTTCTTCATCGAGGTTAATCTTAGCACTGGGGCTCATAGGAATCCTCAAGGGCTTAGTTTTTCTCTGGACAAAACTTATTGATCAATTCCTTGGTGTACTTCTTTTGATTGGTGAAGATTCCTCCTTTAGACTGAATAACTTGAAGACCGAGGAAATAAATTATCTTTCCCATCATACTCATCTGGAAATTGCTTTACATCAGTTGGGCAAACTTCTCGCAAAACTTCAAGTTTTTGCAACCGAATATGATGTCATCGACATATATTTGAACAAACAGAATGTCAGTTCCATCTTTGATTTTGAATATGCTTGTGTCGATTTTTCCTTTCTAGAGACCATTCTTGAGAAGAAATTGAGACATAGTCTCATACCAAGCTCTAGGTGCCTGCTTCTACCTATATAGATAGAGCCTTTCTCAGTTTGTAAACTTGTTTTCCTTCTTCAAAGCCAGGGAGCTGTTCAATGTAGACTTCTTCTTTCAGATCCCCATTCAAAAACACAGTCTTCACATCCATCTGAAAAACTATGAAGTTATAATGTGCGACATAAGCTAAGAATAGTCTGATGGCTTTAAGTCTATCCCTTCACATTGAGTATAGCCTTTTGCAACCAGCTTGTTTTGTTCCTCACAATGGTGTCTGTTTCATCTCTCTTGTTCTTGAAAACCCATTTTGTTCCAATGACAGCTTGGTGAGTTGGTATGTCCACCAAGTACCATACGTTGTTGTGCTTGATTCATACTTATCCACGCAGCTTTGCATGTTATTACGCTTCATATGGTCTGTTTCTTGGCTAAGGGTACCAAGAAAGTCCAATACTTGCTTAGCATTGTCATACTCGAGTGCTTCGTTCACTAGAGACTCTGGTAGGGCTTGAAAGATCATCTCATACGCCATCGGGTTCAGGTGTGCACGGGCCTTGTCTTCAGAAGTCCACTCTGCGTACGGCTTATTAACAATCACTGGACCATCTGCTCCTCCGAGCTAAGTTTTGATCTTCAGTGGTCCGTTGGTTATTACTTCAGCCATCTTCGGATGGATGTTCTTCAGCATGATGAGAGATATTTTCTTCTATACGTTGTACCTCTCTGCTGAGTACTTGGGAAGCTTGATTGTTCATCATCTTGAATACCTAAGCTACACCAACAAGAAATAAACAAGTGCAAGGAAATGGATCCCGTCCTAAGCGACTTCAACAACGACTAGCTTGTAAGGACTGACTGGCGCTGATACCACTTGTTGGTCCTGAAATCAGAGTTGTTATGTGTGCAGCAGAGGTTTACATAAATTTGCACTTCTGAAAACTTAATGTCAATTTCAGTTTTCAGTTTCTGAAAAACTTAGTTTTTGCTCGGAGTAAGTTTAAGTTTCAGTTTCAAGTATACACTTCAATACTTAGAAAGTATTGAAGGTTCAAATAAGTATGAAAACTTAACTTTGCAGAAACTTAAAGAAAACAGTAAATATGAAACATGATATTATAGTGGTTCAGAGCCTGAAGTCCTACATCCACTCTTCCGAACTTAATCGGGAATAAGTAACAGAGAACAAGCTTTCTCACGATCTATACTTGAAGGAACACGCCGGTGAATGTGGTTTGTCCCCACGATCGATGTTGGTTACCAAACATACACATACATGGTTTAATAAAATTAAATCGACAAGATCATTGATTACCTTACCAGATCTGGAGATTGATTCCACTGGAGATCTTCTAGCCTGTGTCCCACAAACCACGATCGTATGTTGGGTGGACAACAATCCTCCGAATCGTAGATGCCAATCCAAAACACTAGATCTACGATGTTTGAGAGAACTAAACCCTAGCCGTCGTTCAACACATGAGCTTATGAAAAATGACAACTTTGGTTTTTCTCTCAACCATAAAAATCCTATTTATAGGCATCTTCTAGGGTTTCTAGTTGGGCCAGGCCAGGGATCTCTAGAAGGTATAGAATTGGGCCTCCCATAAGTCCAAACACATATATTCAGCCCATATTATAATTTGAACTTATAACATTAATTCATTCCACTAGAGAATTAATGTTGCAACTGCCATCCTATCCCGATGTGAATCAGGGCTTCTATTTGACTTAATTAATTCCCCGTGTTTAAGATAACACACATCCATTAATTAATTAAAAGCTCTGACGGCATTAATTAATTAATATCTTAATCCTTAAGTAGTACCCGCTCAACATTATTATCGTATCGGAATAAATTCCACCTGCAGGGTTTAATATGATAAAACTTATGAACTCCTTAAGGGGATGTCATCAACCTGGATGTCCAGGACACGGTGCCCTAATGTATTTATATAAACACATACAAATAATGTTGTTACCCAAGATACGGAGCATATTGAATCATCCTTTTGATTCTCACCCATGGTAAGTCAAAGTAACAAACAATCATTTGCATATATCTAAATATCACATCTAGGGTTAAGAAGTATCAAAGTCGCCGAGACCTTGGTTCTTCATAGAGTCAGAACAAAAGAACACGTCTCACCGCGTTCCATTCAATGCGACACCACGCACTAGCATAAACTAATAACCAAGACTAGTTATCTCAAGTTTATACTACAACCTAAAACGATAGTTTATCCAGAACTATCTCAGTTGTGAATACGTTTTATATCTTATAAGGAACCTAACAATGCGATCTTCAGTGGGACGACGCACCCACCACATTGTCTACAATATAAGATAGGTGGATATACATGCAATCAAGAGATTGCATCAATGTGATAACGTTTGTTTCAATTATTTACAGGAGATTAAGTACATGACAAAGCTCGCTTAAAAGTTCAGTTTACAGTATACTCCAACAATACTACAACATCAGAATCCTCCGTCCTTCAATCTAGTAGGTCACTCACCCAGAAACTTGATCTCAGCTCCTTCTTCAGACTTAAAGTGAGGATGCACCCCACAACCTTCAATCTGGATGGTTGGGTGTTTGCGGTTCTTCCCAGAACTTCGGTTGGTTCGCAAAGCACGTCGGAATCAGTACTCCAGAGTAGAATACTGACTGTTGTCTTTATTACTTTTTAAGAAATAAACACCAAGTAGGTAGCTTAAGCTTCAGCCTCGTGTACATAGACAGATACACAGAATGATTAGCTTGAGCAGAAGTGCTAAGCCTTGTGTTACGACACGGAGTGTTCAGAGACTTTTTGAGAGCTTTTGAGTTTTCACTTTACTAGAGTTTTTGCTTAGCTTTTCGCGAGTTTCAGGCGTATTCCTCTGAAGTTAATGTCTCCTATTTATAGATAGTTGATCTACGATTTGAATGATATGTCCATCAGACACAAGGGTCCAACCATTAGAGACAAATGGAATGTCGTCCAATCATGGCCCATTGTTTTTTAAGATGGCAGCCTGCTCTTTGTTCTGCTCTGAACTACTTTTGACTGTCGCAGTGTACTTTCACCTGCCCTTGTCAGACTCAGTTTCAATCCAAGAAATCTTAAGTTTAAGTTCGTCGTACTGATTTGTTGATTGATACTTTAAGGAATCTTGATAAGACTTCGAGTTCCACTTTGGATTTTATTTGTCTCCTTAAGTTTCACGTGATCTTCAACTTCTGAAACTAAAAACTGAAATCCTCCTGATTTCAAGTCTTAAGTTTCGGCTTCTCTTCAGTGAAACTCAGTTTCCAGAACCTGAGTTTCTTGACAATTCAAGTTTCAAGGTCTCAACCATAACGTCAGCATATCAAGTCTCTTAGCATCTTCACTTTAAGTTCTTAGACTTGACTTCAGTATCTCGAGCTCTTTTCAAGATTCATGTTCTGAAACTTGATTCTTGTCTTCCTTCAGAAACTAAGTTTCTTGTCGGCTCGATCTTCAGCTTCAAGATTCTAGTTTCTATTACAACTCGATAATCCTATACAAGGATTACATGTAGAAACACACTAAAAACTTAAAGCTAAAGTCAGTTTTGACACATCAAAATATCAAATAAAGGGTAATCTAAAAGTTAGTTTCTAACATGAATTCATTTAGTAAATTTTGTTTATTAAATGAACCAAATTTGAGCTTTATGATATTCGATTCGTAAGCACATAAGCAAGTTCGTGAACTAAACTTAGTAAGAAACATAAAATTATTAACTTTATTAAATTAATAATTTCATTATTTAAGAGTGTTAAATATGTTAAATCTTTTTAGTTATAAGAGAAAATTTGAACTTGAATATATATTTGATATTTTAAGTAATAAAATACTTTTTAAAAAAAATAATAAGTACTTAAAATATAGGGTGATTCTAAATAAAGCCTCAAAATTTTTCTTTATAGCCACAAAAATAAATTAAAAGAAAAACACATTTTTTTACTATTTTGCCCTTATAACTTCCATCTATTTTACAATTTTAGATACTCATGCATCCCACATTTTATGTATTGCTCTCAACAAAGGAAAAAAAATTGAAGTTAAAGAAAATTTAAGTAATTATTAATATTTAAGTTAAAATAATCTTACCATAAAATTACATAAAAGAAAGAATATCTTTAATTACCAGATTAATTTTCAAATTTGAACTTTTATGAACATAGTGAATTTCATATTACACTGAAAAATTCAACTTCGATATATTTACTGCTTTGGACATATTGCTCAAGAGATTGGGCAATAAATTGAAAATTATAACAGGAAAAATATTATATTAAATGCTTGTTGTTGGAACAAAATAATTGCAGTAGAGGAGATAAGGTTGAGCTTTGATAAATAATACTACAATATGTATTTGATAGAATTTGTTTTTGGCTTTATTTTGAAACCAGGCTTTAAAGCATCTTATTTGTATTTTTTTGTAATGAGAAGGTTATCAAAACATTCAAATATTGGAAATCAAGATTTTGTTTTGTTTTTGAACCGGATCAAATCCTCTGTCCCATATTGGTGTTCCACTTAATGTTCCATTATTTTGATTACTAATTTTAAATTATATTTTTACAAAAATAAAAATATATTGTAAATCGAATCCTTCGTATATCGCAGATAAACAATAATAAAGGGAAAATAATAGAGAGAACACGATGGAGAGAAAATAGAGAATATTATTAATCATTGATGCGTAGAGAATTACAATATCATGACCTATATTGTAATATCCCGAGTTTTATTAAGCGACTTTTAGCTTAATTAATTATTAAATAAAGGGGATTATCTATTTTTGCCCTTAAATTGTTCGTTACTCAATTATCGACACCCGTTGTTGCATGCATATCCGTTTCATGCAAACAAAATGCCCATGAGTACGTTTTAAGAAACCCTAAGCAACCGTGCAGACGAACTTTACGTAGAAAACATGTGCGCGATAAACTAAGGTTTTTAGTGTGTTTTGGGTACGTTAAAAATCGACAACTTGCACCCGAGAACTCCGTTTCTTTGACCAAGCTAGGGTATACTTGGAATTGATTTATAAGAATTATAGAAACAATCGGAATGAGATTCTGAGACCCGTGGAATATTTTATGATTTTTCGAACTATTAAGTTCGGGGTGAAAACGGAGAAATTCCAAAAATTGTGGAATTGAACCCACGGGTAGGATTCGTGATTTAGAGCATTTCCATGGATGTCCATTTTCTAAATTGGACAATGCATGTAAAATTAAGAAGCAACGAAGGTTGAATAACAGGGTTATTACATGAAATAACGAATCCGGAGCCGCGACGAGTGGGATCGTGCCACGTGGCACTCCCCATTCCCTCCACCCATACCTCCCACGTGCCTTCAATAATTATGGGTTCTGTATTTCGGTGCAAGGGAGTTATCAGATCAGAAACGAGAGAGAGAGCAGCTCATTTCCACCGCTCCGCAGCCGTGCAGCAGCTTTCAACTCACCTCCTTCCTCGCATTTTTCCAACCAACCTGGTGAGATTTAGGCCGCGATTCCTGAAGATAAAATGAAGATCGTACTTCAAGCTTTCCATAATATCCAGAAGAAGCCAATTTGGTTGAGGATCGCGAGAGTTACGACTCGATCTTCAGGGCGTGTTGGAAAGAAATTCCGAAACTGTAACCCTCGTTAGAACTTCGTGAAAACGACGATGAACCTGCGATTAACCTACATATTATTGTTCCTTGTGATGGTAGGAAGCATTTGATAGTATTGGTTCGCCACCCCCTCCGACCGATCGCCGGAAAAACTGCCTGCAACGTTCACGAAAGGTAGGGTTTCCTGTCTTCTTCTTCATCTGCTACAGCTTTGTGTTTTCATTATTTCGGGGGATAAGTTGCATACCAGTCTGATCCTAGTGTCGTATAGAGGGTGGGGGTGCATCGTGAGTCCTTGGTTTGGCCAGAAATGGCTGGAGAAAACAGTTGCGTCGCGCAGGGGCGCGAACAGCTGTTGCTTGCGTTCAGCGTCGATCGACGCAGCCGCCGTCGATTAACAGGGCCAGCATCGATCAACGCGGACGCGGCTGCAGCCCTGTTTTTGCGTTTCTTCGCCCGTTTTCGATCCGATTCAATTTATTTTTGATGCATGACTATTTATATCAGTTCTAAGTCTATTTATGTCTGAATATATGCGATTTAAACTGATTTCGAACATCGAGAAATGACCAAAATAAATCATGCAAATAATCTTATATGTTGGAATGTTTAATTCATTTTCAAACTCTGAAATGGATGATTATCCAGCTATGGGTTTGTTTTCTGAAACGAGAAAGGTTGGATAAGTTCATGCGTGTCCGATTACACAGGCTATGCATGTTGGGTAGCTAGAATTATGTTTGTCTCGTCATAAAGTCAGTTTGCCTTAGAACCTGAATTCTGCGAAGACATCAGCTGGGGTGCTGATTTATACTCCATAGATAATCCACCTAATTTGTTGTATTCTCATGTGTTGTCAATTGAAGGAAACACAGGGTAACCGGAGAGCTTTTCAATCACAAACCAACTTACTTGCGCCATATCTGTAAGCATTTGAGGTGGGGACGATTTTATTCCTATTTTCGCTTGATTTTGGGCAATAAGCCCTACTTTTGAAAAGCATGCAAATTGATTTGATTTTAACTGATTGTCTATGCCAAAACTGTTTTGAATTCGTATCTGTTCCTCTGGTCAACCGAGTTGACCAGGGAGATTGGGTTTAACGAGAACTGAACCGGGTTTAACTAGTTCCTTCCACTTTCTTTCAGCCTGGTAGCTAAGATTTCTTTCATCTAGAAAGTCTATTGGAGCAATATTCCTGTCATGCTCTACACCCCATCCCATCCTGCGTGGCCTGCATGGTAAAATTTTAATGTGCATTCAACTGTTTTGAGTAATCTTGTTCACTCCACGTTTACGGTTGAAAACTACTTCCAAATTTCAAGAACGATATTGTTGGTTATTATAAACTATTTTGAACGATTGCGTTCACTGAAAAGTTATAATGATTGTGGTGATGAAAACCTTAAAATGCTATGCATTTATGTTGATTGTTAGCGTATAAATTCATATCCGCTAACCCTGCTTGATGGTCTAACCATAAGTGTATCTCCTGTTAGCCTAACGTGTCAATGACTGTTTGTCTAGTGTTGAAATTTAACTCACACTGACATTCTTGGCTTTTGCTACTATTGCTACATTGCTTAATCACTTGACTTTGTTATTTATTGATATATGTTGCAACATGTGATATCTCAAATTGATTTATGAAAATGAATTCATATGTTCAATTGATTGAAAATATTTGTATTGTAAGTATATTTTGTAATTGATTGAAAGCTCGTTAAACCCGGTAAAAGAACTTGGTATATGTATGGCCTGTACATAGGGCTAGTGTGTAATGGATCAGGTTAGACGACTGACGCGGCTACCTCAGCTCACGGAGAGCTGCTATAGTTGCGTATCAGTTCAGAGACATCTTAAGAGTTAGGAGTCATCAGGTTACGCACTACTGTCGTGAGCAGCGAGCGGTTCGTTGCTTACTAGCGGGGTACTCGTCGGGAGGACAGTATGCCTTCCACTCTGGTTACGGGAGTCTGGTCAGTATGTCAGCACGAGGATCAAGATGACCCTCAACACCGTGTATTAGAGGACTATAGAGCCGCCGAGACACAGAGTCTATACAGGTCCGGTCGGGGAATGACTCAGCTGTGGAACAACCGCGACTGAGCCATGGGAGGAGAATTTGCGTGAGGAGCAGCATGCATCATTACTTGCTTTATGATTTGATTTCAGTACTGACAGACTGCTCTGCTGTGACAGATGGAATATTTGAAGGACATCAGGACTAGCGAGTTTTACAGCTACACTCGCCGACCAGGTCAGACGCTTCCCGTGTTTCTGACAGAGTACTTACGAGTTTGGGAGCTCACACAGAACTATGGCGAGGTGGGAGACTTTGAGGGTATTGATTTTCTGATCGACTTACTGCCGGGTGAGTGGGTCCACTGGGCTCGAGAGCTGGCGCAGCGCTTCATATACTAACGTGGTGACACCCGTGCCTGTCTAGGGTACTTCCGAGGCTTCGTATCTGATATTCTGCAGCAGGTTGTTCTTGTGGGGCACCCTTCGGAGGGGCCGTATCTCTACATTCTGGCGCCTGATACTGTCGAGATACCGACTAGGGGACCGCTGCCACCTCCGAGAGTTCTTCCAGACGATCCTCACATGTTCCCGACTCTGGACGCGATGATTGGGATGGCACAGCGTCAGGATATGCCGCCTGTTACGGACGTCCCACCGCGAGTATCTGCACCGCCACCACCACCTCATACTGGAGTTCCATCTACCCAACCACTGGGGTACATAGGGGGCGTGCCTATCCGTCGTCACATTACCTGCACTACTGATGTTGTTCGTATATCTGTCCGCGTGCCAGGCAAGCTGGATGATGATGATGAGGATCTGAGGGACGATGCTTCGTCTATGGGGAGTAGCCCTACTGCTATGGCTGAGGGATCCGGTTGATTCCAACTTGCGATGTTATACTACTGATACTACTACGTTGTGTTTGGGTTTGTTGGGTGTTATGTTGTGACTGTCTGTGTGTGATTGTTGTTTCAACCTCTTTTTGGCCGGGGAGCTGGCATATTTTCCTTTATTTGCCTCTCCCAGATCTGGTGTGATAAGTAGTGACACTATTGGTTGTCGCTACAAGTATCAGGTCTTTTGTCAGGTAAGACGTGCTCGATACCTCTTCAGGCGAGTACCTCTACCTCCTGGGTCGTGATCGCTCACAGTTATATATATATCAGTTGTTATGTGATGACTCTATCTTATCTGTGTTTTTATAATCGCTTATATGTGGTGATTATTAATTATGAGGATGGTTGTGATTGGTTGATAATTTTGGATTGTGACGATTTATAGATGGTGTGCTGCCAAAATCTTGGTAGGTTTAAGCGATAAGGTTACTAATCTAGTGCGACAATTTCAGAATGTCTGCCAACATCGAAGTGTACGGTCGAGGATGAGGGCGTGGCAGAGGCCGAGGGCGCGGCCGCGGGCGTGGTCGAGGTCGGGCTCAGCCTCCGCCTGTCGAGGAGAACCTTGAATTTGAAGGTGTTCCAATCCCGGAGGCAGCCTCCAGAGTCGAAGTGATATCCGACGAAGGCAGTGCATTGATTCAAGGACCATGGGGGCCGCCGCCACATAACAGGGCGCCACCCCCTACACCCTTCCAACTGATAGAAACATTCCGGAAGCAGCAACCGCCTGCGTTTGACGGAACTGGGAACCTTGCCGAAGCTGAGGATTGGGTTCGAGCCTTAGAGAAGAATTCAAGCACATGCAGTGCACCGAGGCCGATAGAATCAACTGCATGACTTACCAGCTAACTGGGCAAGCTGGCCGCTGGTGGGAAACCTATGTGAAGTCCTTGGCACCAGAGGTGTACCTTCGATTTACCTGGGAGGACTTCAAGAAGGCTTTCTTTGAGAAGTATGTGCCAAAACAGTTCCGCAAGGAAAGGGAGATCGAGCTCTTCTTACTCGAGCAAGGAAGGATGAGCGTCACTGACTATGATCGGAAGTTCTGTGAGCTACGCCATCATGCTCCTCGCCAGGTGGACACACCGGCAAAACTAGCTGAGAAGTTCCGAGAAGGACTGAGGGAGGAAATTCGGGGTCACCTGTCTACCCTCACAGGGATGGATTATCAGGAATCCCTGAGGACGGCACTGAATGTGGAGGCCGCAATGACCAAGAAAAAGATGCCTGTCTGGGGCAATCAAGAGGCGACCTCATCACCTCCAGTATCGAAGAGGAAATGGGAGGATAATCAACGGTCTTTTCATCAAGGTTCGGGCAGTCAGAAAAGGTATGACCAGGGGAGTCACAATCAGCCTAGGAGGAATTATGATCAACCGCCTAAGAGATATGAAGCACCAGTTTTACCTAAGAATGAACAGAGGGGATTGGCACCTCCACAGTGCAATTGGTGTGGAAAGAAACATTATGGGGGATGCCCACCCCCAGCACTCAAGTGTTACAACTGCGGGGGAATAGGTCACTATTCCCGTCAATGCCCATCTAGCCGGTCCGAGGCTGGAAACAGGCAGAACCCTCAGAGCCCTGCTAATCAGCAGCTGAAAGCAATTCGTGGAGAACGCCAGCCTAATCAGAGAGCTGCCAGGAACCGCATGGCGGATCGACAGGAGAGACAGTCACCGCCTCGTGGCCCTGCAGAAGGTCGTCAGCAGAAAAGGCAGCCACTCAGATGAGCTAGAGCCTATGCTATCGAGGGGAACAAGGATGAAGGGAACTTGGCAGGTATGGGCATTATTAATAATATACATGTCATGGTTTTATTCGATACTGGAGCATCCCATTCCTTTATTTCATCTTCATGCATCGAAACTCTAGGCCTTAAAGTATTAGAAGGTAGTCAGAAGTTGAAAGTAGCAATGCCTTCAGGGGAGACAACCACTACTAACTTAGTGTGCTCTAACCTGAAGATCCAGTTTAACACTCACAATGCGTCAGTTACGGAGCTGAATGTACTGGATATGTACGACATGGATGTGATCCTAGGAATGGATTGGTTATCTGAAAACGTGGCCACTATCTTGTGTAGAGATAGGAAAGTCACTCTTCAATCCGGAAATGAGCCGATTCATATCTACGGATTCCGCAGAGGTCAGAGAGTGCCAATCTTATCAGCACTCCAGGCTAGAAGGTTGATTCAAAAACAAGAAAGTCAAGCTTTCCTGGTGTACCTAGAGGGAGAGGCAGATCAAGAATTCAAGGTGAAGGATGTACCGATAGTCAATGAATACGAGGATGTATTCCCTGAAGAACTTCCTGGCCTGCCACCGGATCGACAAGTGGAGTTTACGATCGACTTGGAGCCGGGGGTAGCTCCTATCTCTAAGGCACCATACCGTATGGCGCCCAAGGAGTTGCAAGAGCTGAAAGTGCAGCTTCAGGAACTTCTGGATATGGGTTTCATACGACCAAGCGTGTCGCCTTGGAGAGCTCCTGTCCTATTCGTAAAGAAAAAGGATGGATCGGTGAGAATGTGCATCGATTATCGAGAACTAAACAAGTTAACTCTGAAGAACAGGTATCCCTTACCTAGAATTGACGACTTGTTTGACCAACTGAAGGGAGCAAGCGTATTCTCAAAGATAGATCTATGCTCCGGCTACCATCAAATGAAGATTCGGAAGGAGGATATTCCAAAAACTGCATTTAGGACGAGGTATGGTCATTATGAGTTCGTGGTCATGCCATTCGGACTAACGAATGCCCCCGCGGTGTTCATGGATTTAATGAACAGGGTATTTCACCCGTACTTGGATAATTTTGTCTTAGTGTTCATTGATGACATCCTTGTCTACTCCAAGGGAGAGGAAGAACACGAGGAACATCTGAGAACTGTCCTGCGGACGCTCAGAAACGAGAAGCTGTACGCCAAGTTCAGCAAATGTGAATTTTGGCTAAGAGAAGTGACCTTCTTAGGCCACATTGTATCGGCTAATGGTATTAAAGTGGATCCTGCTAAGATACAAACGGTGCTGGAGTGGAAATCACCGACGAATCCAAATGAAATCCGAAGTTTCCTTGGACTGGTAGGATACTACAGACGGTTCATTGAAGGCTTTTCAAAGATAGCAAAGCCTATGACCCGACTGCTGCAGAAAGGTGTTAAATACGAATGGACTAAGGAATGTGAGGAGAATTTTCAAAAGCTGAAGCGATACTTGACAACTGCACCTATCTTAGCCATCCCTGAACCAGACAAGAGCTATGAAGTTTACACTGACGCCTCTAAAAATGGGCTAGGATGTGTGCTGATGCAGGAAGGTTGAGTTATTGCTTACGCTTCGAGACAGTTGAGACCACACGAACTGAACTACCCTACTCATGACCTTGAGTTAGCAGCAGTAGTTCACGCTCTGAAAATTTGGAGGCACCATCTATATGGTGTCAAGTGCGCCATATTCACAGATCATAAGAGCTTGAAGTATTTCTTCGAGCAAAAGAATCTGAATATGAGACAGCGACGATGGCTAGAACTGGTGAATGACTATGACTTAACGATCAACTACCACCCGGGGAAAGCAAATTCTGTGGTTGATGCCTTGAGCCGAAGAGACTCAGCAAGGTTAGGTTCCCTCTTAACAAAAGAGTGCGAACTTATCTGAGATTTTGACATCTGGAGGTGATCACCCCCTCCGAACGAAAAAGGCGTGCACTATTTACCTTAAATGTCGAACTGGACTTGAGGCAACGAATAATTGAAGCACAGAGAAGAGATGACGAACTCGAGAAGTTACGTCAAAGAATCCGGATGAAGGAGTCAAACGAATACAGGGAGGCACCAGACAACGCAGTGATGTACAAGGATAGAATCTGTGTGTCAAAGGACAAGGAACTAAGGAATGAAATTATGAGCGAGGCTCATGATACACCATACACCGCACATCCTGGAAGCACCAAAATGTACCAGGACCTGAAAACTACCTTTTGGTGGGATGGTATGAAGAGAGACGTCGCCCTGTATGTTGAAAGGTGCTTGGCTTGTCAACAAGTGAAGGCACTACATCAGCGACCCTATGGGAAGTTACAACCGTTAGACATTCCTGAGTGGAAATGGGAACATATTGCGATGGATTTTGTCACCGGACTGCCAAAGTCACAAAGAGGAAATACGGCAATATGGGTTATCGTTGACCGCCTCACTAAATGTGCCCACTTCCTGCCAATTAGGACAACATATGGTTCCGATAAGTTGGCACAATTGTACGTGAGAGAGATAGTACGATTACACGGAGTACCCGTGACTATAACCTCGGATCGGGATGCAAAGTTTACATCTAGATTCTGGACGAGCTTGCAAAAGGAATTGGGAACCCACCTGAACTTCAGTACGGCGTTTCACCCACAAACGGATGGTCAATCTGAAAGAACCATCCAAACCCTAGAGGATATGTTACGAACTGTTTTACTGGATCGGGGAGAAGGTTGGGAACCGATTCTGCCGCTTATTGAATTCGCCTATAACAACAGTTATCAGGCAACCATCAGAATGGCTCCATATGAAGCCTTGTATGGGAAGAAATGCAGATCTCCGCTCTATTAGGATGAAGTGGGAGAGAGGCGAATTCTTGGGCCCGACGTTATTAGTGAAATGATTGAGATAGTCCGACAAATCCGAGAACGGATTAAGGAGGCCCAAAGTAGACAGAAATCATATGCTGATACGAGGAGGACCGAGTTACAATTTGAAATTGGAGACAAGGTCTTCCTGAAAGTTTCGCCATCAAAAAGAATCATCAGGTTCGGCGCAAGAGGTAAACTGCGACCACGTTTCATAGGACCATATGAAATCCTCGAACGTATAGGCCCAGTTGCTTACCGATTGGCTCTACCGCCAAGTCTGGGAAACGTACACAACGTATTTCATGTATCTCAACTGAGGAAATACGTGTATGATCCTAAGTATGTGATACATCAAGAGGAAGTTACCCTGAATCCCGACTTACATTATGAGGAAGGACCAAAAGCAATCTTGGATAGGAAGGTCCAAGAATTGAGGAATAAGCCCATTCCACTAGTCAAAGTTCTATGGAACCACCATGGAGAAGAGGAAGCGACTTGGGAACTCGAACAGAAAATGATGAGCAAGTACCCTGAGTTGTTTGCAACCCCTTAGCAAATTTCGGGATGAAATTTTTGCAAGGTGGGGTGAATGTAATATCCCGAATTTTATTAAGCGACTTTTAGCTTAATTAATTATTAAATAAAGGGGATTATCTATTTTTGCCCTTAAATTGTTCGTTACTCAATTATCGACACCCGTTGTTGCATGCATGTCCGTTTCATGCAAACAAAATGCCCATGAGTACATTTTAAGAAACCCAAAGCAACCGTGCAGACGAACTTTACGTAGAAAACACGTGCGCGATAAACTAGGGTTTTTAGTGTGTTTTGGGTACGTTAAAAATCGACAACTTGCACCAGAGAACTCCGTTTCTTTCACCAAGCTAGGTTATACTTGGAATTGATTTATAAGAATTATAGAAACAATAGGAATGAGATTCTGAGACCCATGGAATATTTTATGATATTTCGAACTATTAAGTTCGTGGTAAAAACGGAGAAATTCCAAAAATTGTGGAATTGAACCCACGGGTAGGATTCGTGATTTAGAGCATTTCCATGGATGTCCATTTTCTAAATTGGACAATGCATGTCAAATTTAGAAGCAACGAAGGTCGAATAACGGGGTTATTACATGAAATAACGAATCCGGAGCCGCGACGAGTGGGATCGTGCCACGTGGCACTCCCCATTCCCTCCACCCATACCTCCCACGTGCCTTCAATAATTGTGGGTTCTGTATTTCGGCGCAAGGGAGTTATCAGATCAGAAACAAGAGAGAGAGCAGCTCATTTCCACCGCTCCGCAGCCTTGCAGCAGCTTTCAACTCACCTCCTTCCTCGCATTTTTCTGACCAACCTGGTGAGATTCAGGTCGTGATTCCTGAAGACAAAACGAAGATCGTACTTCAAGCTTTCCAGAGAATCTAGAAGAAGCCAATTTTGTTGAGGATCGCGAGAGTTACGACTCGATCTTTAGGGCGTGTTGGTAAGAAATTCGAACACCATAACCCTCATTAGAACTTCGTAAAAACGACGATGAACCTGCGATTAACCTACATATTATTGTTCCTTGTGATGGTAGGAAGGTTTGATAGTATTTGTTCGCCACCCCCGCCAACAGATCGCCAGAAAAACCGCATGCAACGTTCACGAAAGGTAGGGTTTTGTGCCTTCTTCTTCATCTGCTACAGCTTCATGTTTTCATTATTTCGGGGGATAAGTTGCATACCAGTCTGATCCTAGTGTCGTATAGAGGGTGGGGGTGCGTCGGGAGTCCTTGGTTTGGCCGGAAATGGCCAGAAATGGTCGGAGAAAACAGCTGTGTCGCGCAGGGGTGCGAACAGTTGTTGCCTGCGTTCAGCGTCGATCAAGGCAGTTGCCATCGATCAACGCAGCCGGCGTCAATCGATGCGGATGCAGCTGCAGCCCTGTTTTCGCGTTTCTTCGCCCGTTTTCCATCCGATTCAATTTATTTTCGACGCATGACTATTTATATCAGTTCTGAGTCTATTTATGTCTGAATATATGCGATTTAAATTGATTTCGGACGTCGGGAATTGACCAAAATAAATCATGCAAATAATCTTATATGTTGGAATGTTTAATTCATTTTCAAACTCTGAAATGGATGATTATCCAGCTATGGGTTTGTTTTCTGAAATGAGAAAGGTTGGATAAGTTCATGCGTGTCCGATTACATAGGCTATGCATGTTGGGTAGCTAGAATTATGTTTGTCTCGTCGTAAAGTCAGTTTGCCTTAGAACCTGAATTCTGCGAAGACATCAGCTGGGGCGCTGATTTATACTCCATAGATAATCCACCTAATTTGTTGTATTCTCCTGTGTTGTCAATTGAAGGAAACACAGGGTAACCGGAGAGCTTTTCAATCACAAACCAACTTACTTGCGCCATATCTGTAAGCATTTGAGGTGGGGACGATTTTATTCCTATTTTCGCTTGATTTTGGGCAATAAGCCCTACTTTTGAAAAGCATGCAAATTGATTTGATTTTAACTGATTGTCTATGCCAAAACTGTTTTGAATTCATATATGTTCCTCTGGTCAACCGAGTTGACCAGGGAGATTGGGTTTAACGAGAACTGAACCAGGTTTCGAAAGAACCCTGAGCTACGACTCTTAAACTCTAGGGGCATTGATCCTCTGTTGTCTCGAGTCAAGCTCAGACTTGGTCACTCAATGGAGTATTGATACCTTCGGAGAGATAAGGAGAGACACATTCTGTGTCACAAATCGATCGGGTCTCAATGCGGTGAGTTCTGAGACCAGTGCACTAAATGGTGACGGTGGGCCGAATGGTTCGCCATTCCCAACTGTTCATTGTGACTTGGAAGTCGGCCAACTTCCGGTCACACAACGTTAAAACAGATATGTCTTCTTTTGTGAGAAAAACTGTACAGTGCAAAAAATGTTTTGAAATAAAGCACGAGCAAATGCTTTCTAAAACCCCGTGTTTTATTTGTGTGTGACATAGCATTCATATTTAATCAGGTATCTTTGTTTTCGGGTCATGTCCTCACGGGGTACGATGTACTCAGCCCCTGTGCATTATTTCTAAAATGTGCAGGTTAGTGGTAGCGATACGGATGCAGCGGTGTCAAGGGCTGGATTATCCCAATAAGAACCTGGATCATGAGACATGCATCTTCATATGCATGTCTCCACAGCGTAGCTCTCCGTTGCATGAAACTCTGAATTTATTTCCTTCCCAGTTGTAATAATTATTCGAGAAACTAAACTCCTAGCTTTTCGTTACAATTCGTACTCTATGGTTGCGAGGTTTGTTTGCCTCGTAACAAACACCGTTATCTCAGTCATGTATGTTGAACCGTTTGGGTGTGAACCCTTGCTTCCATTTGATTATCTAAATCTTCCGCTATTTAAATCACCCAAATCACTGTAGCGCGCCCTAAGTTTGGGAAGGCGAACATGGGGCATTACATATATATAAAGATGAAATCATATCACCTATAGAAATCTAGAAATATATTTACAAAGATATGATATATATCTCTAAAGTATATCTTAAGTAATGTCCACCAAATAAATATATTTATAACACTCCCCCTTGGACATTACTTCTTTATGTTCATGCCTCATTAAAAACCTCGCCGAAAACCCTATGGGATAAAACAGTCGAGGAAAAGAGTACATGACATATGTTTATTCATGTGTTGCACTAGATGCCTCATTAAAAACCTTAACTAAGAAAACCCAATGGGAAAAAACTTAGCAAGGGAAAAAGAGTACATCTGTTTAGCCTTCCGGGCATAATGTAAACCTTCAAGGTTTAATTTTCAAAATGTCGCTCCCCCTCAAAACAATGATATTCAGAATCTTGTAATTATAAGTAATCCAATATTATCCATAAATGTAGGAAGTGACTCTATGAATAATCTTCAGGATTATCACGAGATTAAACATTCTGAATAACAATCATTCTTGGGGAATTGAAGTGGGTAAAAGAATACAACTCTAGTGTACCCACTACTCATTTATGCAACACAAGTGTATTATCCTCATACTAGAGGGTGAAGAATATTTTAAGTATCATAATATCATATGATCTTCCAATATATGCAAAAGAATATTAATCATACACTTTGTAATTCTCAAAAGAAAAAATCATCTATGAGTGGTTTAGAGAAGTATTCAAACTGATAAGAAATATCAATACCACAACAGAGAACAAAATAAGCACTACGAGATCTATAATTATCATAAATAAGTATTCATTTGTTCACTTAAACCACCAATGTCATACTTAGTTTCTCATAGAATACCAAGATTTGTATACCTTGAAGATAACAAATAATATGCTTATTTCAATGTCTCTTAGTAAGAGAAGCACCAAGTCTTGCTAGCAAGATAATTTTGAATATTGAATTAGGCCTGATAAAATGGTGTACAAAAGACACTTAAATAGAGAACTTCTGGTCCAAAAAGATCATGTTATCTTCTTTAAGTTTAAATGAGACATTATCCACTTCTAGGGATCAAATGACATTGGTGTTCTAAATGAATGTAATAGATCTCTCTAGAACTCTTATTATATACATTGACTAGTGTTAGAAATAATAATAATAACTCCTTCGGGAGATTGCCGATCTGCAGGTCGACATAGTACTTGGTATTATCCAAGTCTTTTTATTTCATACTCCGTCTTTAGGCATGAATTAATTTTCAAGTTAATATATTCCTTCTTCAAGAGGAATTTATACAGTGATCTCGTCACTATATATGTTGTGATCTATTTTCTATAAAATATATCGGGGATTTAATATAAATATTATCGTACAATGACTCATATCAATATATGGTCATGAAATTTAGTAACTGCATATATAAATTTATATTTTCTGCCATATAAATCAAGTAGCGGAACATTATGTCATTCAAATAGGAGAGTAATTTATTTAAAATCAAGTATGGGTCCCTGCGAAAAACCCTTGAGATCTTAATCTCGCTTTATATTTTACCACCTCATAGTAATCATTATATCCTGCAGGGATAATATTCATGAGCGAGTTAATCTCTATTCCAATTGCTCATTTTT
>JAPKLW010000199.1:114409-129981 GCA_026898455.1 Plectranthus barbatus
TAATCTCTATCTTCTATCACCCATGTTTACCTCTAAAACCAACATGGGTGAATTCGATAAAATTAATGTAAATCTACAGATATCCTTTATTGTCGTTTGATTGCAGTCTTTACTAGTGCCGAACATCCAAGATTGTTGACTCAAAAATTGAGGGGTGATTTTCAAGAGTCATTCTAAACATTCAATTAGTTAACTTTTTTTTAAACATCTTGTTCCAATTTTTTTCATTCTTGGAAGTTGGGGATTTGCTAAAAATAGTGCTTAGATTGAATAAAAAAGGTTATATTTTCAATGTATTTTTGTTTATGTAAATTGTTTTTTTATTTTATCAAAATACATTTTTTATAAAAATAAATAATACTCCCTCCGTTCCGATTATACAGTCCGGGTTACTATTTTAGGGTGTTTCAATTATATAGTCCAATTTCTATATTTGGTATTGTTTTTATATGGTCATTTATCATTACATTCCTGAATAATCTTGAAAAATGAGAATATTAAATGTAATATTATGAAAATGAGAGGTTAATTAATGCTTTAAATAAGGATAATATTGAAAGTTTGTTTAAATATTTAATAATTTTTTCCAAATATGCAAGATCAAATTGGACTATATAATGAGAATGGAGGGAGTAAATTTTAACTTCAAACAACATTAGTAATTGAAACCTATTTTTAATTGTCCCTTGCTCCAGAATCTTCGCAAAAACATTTGGATGTATAAATTGAAATAAATACATTGTCATTCAAATGAGTAACTTTTAATTGATATAATCAATATCATAAAAATCTTTTAATATCCACCGTGGGATACAAATTTAATGTGTCAGTGTCACGATCATAATATTGAGAATTTTCTATTTATCTTACCTCTCATATTAAGTGCAATATATTTAGGGTTAATTGCAATTTAATTCCCAACGTTTGCTCATTTTTGCAAAAATAATCCAATGTTTACATAATTGCAGTTTAATTCCTAACGTTTGTTTATTTTTGCAATTTAATTCCTAACGTTCCAAACAAGCAATTTAATTCCTAACGTTTGTTTATTTTAGCAATTTAACGCCCAACATATATAAGGTATGCATTTTAATTCCCCATATTTTAAAAGTTGTGTTTTATTCCCTAATTTATATTAAATTATATTTTATCTACTAAAGTTTATCCATTTTGCAATTTAATTAAAAAATAATCTAACATTTATAAAATTATATTTTAACTCCTAATTTTTATTTTTATTTTTTGCAGAAAAAAAATTTCATAAAGTCTGTTCGTTTTTATATAAAATTACATTATAAGTTAATGTTTCAATTTTTTTAATATAATTCCTACATTAATCTATTTAAGAAAAATAATGGATGCACGTTTTTCTTAAAAATACTAATATTAATAATTTTATATTTAGATTTTTAATATTTATGAGTTGAATTATAAAAAATAAATATTAATTAGAAATTAAATTTAAAAATTGAACAAATTTTAAGAACTAATAATTTTTTCAAGAAATTAAGAAAATATATTAGGAATATTTGTAAGGTGCTTGGTTATTTTTTAATTAAAATTCAAAAAATAGATAGTTTTTAGTATTTAAAAATGTAATTTAATAAATTCTAGGAATTAAAATGTAAATTTGTGATGTTGGGAATTAAATTGCGAAAATGGAGTAAGGATAGAAATTGAATTGCATGTTTTGGAATGTTAGGAATTAAATTGCAAAAATAGACAAACGTTAGGAATTAATTTGCAATTATGTAAATGTTAGGTTATTTTTACAAAAATGAGCAAACATTGGGAATTAAATTGCAATTAACCCATATATTTATAATATATTGCTATTAGTAATAATGAAGTATAAAATATGTAAGAAAAGTGGGGAAAATTTTCGTATCCGATTCCGACATAAACATGGGGTAAAACACACGGTAGAAATCGGGGAAGGATATTTTAGGTGCTTTTCGCTTTATTCGTCTTATTTATAATTGGTTTTTTATGTCATTCTTTTTAAAAGAAAATAGAGTGGAAAATGATTGATTTTAGAATCTTATATTTTAAATTAAGAGTATTAACACTCCATAATATGGAAGATAAGTTTTATTATCAATTAAAAATCTCAAAATATGAATTAGAATTTTTTGATCTTGAATTAATAATTCATTTTTTAAATTACCCTTTAAATTATTTATTTCTAAAATGTGTATTGTTAAAATATTGTCAAAGAGGTAATGGTTTCTATAGTTTGGTTTTCAAATAGGGAGAATATACAAATATATCCCAAACTTTGAATGAGTTCCCAATTTTATCCCGAATTTTTATAATTTTGGCCTAAACTTTAAATTTTTTCTCATTGTCAATATTTAAACATCGAGAATCTTACATGGACACACATATTTACATATCATACTATATTAATCTTCACTATATCTTCTACTTTCAAATTAAAATAATTATATAAAAGAATATTATTTTCATGAATAATTTATCTTAAAATAAGATCTAAAATAATAATTTAAATATTTTTTTAATATTAAAATAAATAAAGACATAAAATCAAGTCATATCTTAATAATGTATCAAATATATTTATCTATAGTTCATTATATTTACTAAAGATATCATGAGTTTTATGAATATATAAGACTCTAAAATTTCTTATTCTTAATAAATACTTCATGAATGTCATTTCATTCATGAAATGACATGAAAGAGTAGTGTCCGTGTAGGGTTTTTGTGTATGACATGCAATTATTTGTGTTCATGTAAGATTTTTGGTGTTTAAATATTAACAGGTGGGAAAAAATTCAAAGTTTAGGCTAAAATTGTTATATTTAGAAATTTGGGATAAAATTGGGAACTCATTCAAAATTTAGGCCTAAAATTGTTATATTTAAAAGTTTGGGATAAAATTGGGAACTCATCCAAAGTTTGGGATAAATTTGCACATTTTCCCTTTCAAATATGTCCTCGTATTGATCTCATCAACGACTGAGATAAAAAATTTAATTATTAAAAATTAGCATAATTTTATAAACATAATATATAGAGAGCGAGTAGTGATCATATGTTAAAGGAACTCCATGTTAAATAAGAATAAATTTGAATCCTTTATTTGTTGATCCAATGGTTATGATAATTCAATACTTATTAGATAAATAAGGTAATTAGGGTATCTTAGTAATTTAACCATTAAGTTTGAGTAACGTCTTCTCTATCTTTAGATCTAAACATTTTATCTCCTAATTTTTTCTTTCCTCCCATTATAATCAAACGGTTATACTTCCTCCGTCCCGGCTAAATTGTCCCGGGTTGACCGGGCACAATAACCAAGAAGTGTGAGTATAAAGTAAGTTGAGTGGAATTAATATTTTATTGTTGAGTGTGAAAAAGTTGCCTTTTTAAGTAATGGGACAATTGAGGTGGGACGGACGAAAAAGGAAAGTGGGACAATTGAGGTGGGACGGAGGGAGTATATTTATCGATTCAAATATATTTTTTACGAATCATATATCAAATTAAATGTATTTTCATGACGATTCATATATATCCATATTGAATATGTTGAATTTAGAAGATTTGCACGAAAATATTGATTTTATATTCAGCTGGTATATGTTCTTCATTATATTTACGTTCAGAATAAAAAAATGCATCAATTACGAATAAAAAATGTTCCCAAATATCTGCATTTTTTTGCATCAAATGATTCATTCTTAACTTGAATAAGATGCATTTTTATTCTAAAGCATATGTGTTTTTGTATTCATATTAAGTGCATTTTTTGCATTGATTATATGATACAGTTTTATGTCCAAAATGTTGCTATTTTTACATTGAATGTATGCATATTATGTTTTATGAACTGTAAGAAATGAAATTCTTAAATATATATTTTCACATTTTCGCTCTTGAATGCTAGATGGTAACACAATTAACGCACCAAGATTGGGACGGATTTCAGTTGATCACATGCGTTGATTTTGATCTTTAATGGTCCAGATTTATTCTTATTTAACCGTTGGAAAGATTTTAACACATAATCACTACCTAAATATATATATATATATATATATATATACACACACACACACACACACATTGGGTAGTGATTATGTGTTAAAGTCTTCCAAGGTGTTAAATAAGAATAAATCTGGACCACTAAAAATTAAAATCAGCGCATGTGATCAATTTAAATTCATTCTAATTTCGGTGCATTATTTGTGTTACCATCTAGCATTCAAGGGCAAAAATGAGAAAAATATATTTTCATGTTGAAAAAGTTAATGTGCTGATTAATGTGGTCTATGTTGTTACAATGTTGTTACATTGTTGTTACAATTCCCATTACCCCATGATCCCATTCAAATTATGAGTCTTTAGTATAAAAGTTAGTGGTCATTTAGTGAGTTGTAATCCTTTAAATATATGTAACTCATGTAGCAACATATAGAGTGTGGAATCAATCAAATACACAATATATTTTTCTCTCCAGAGATCCAGCATAATTTCATAAACATAAAACCAACATTTGGTATCTAGAGCAAGAAGATTCTATTCGACCTGAAAAGAATCGATGGCTGCAACCTCAATGTCGACTTCTCATCTAATCCCAGAGTTTGATGGCGAAGACTACGACTTTTGGTTTGAAAAATGAAGACCATTTTTCGATCTCTTAATCTATGGGAGATTGTAGAAAATGGCTTTGAAGAAGCTGGAGATGCTGCTGCTGGAGATGGTGATGGCAGCCAGGATGAGAACATCACGAAGATGTTGGAGCAATCAAGGCAAGCTGATGCAAGTGCTCTTTCAATAATACAAGGAGTTGTCACCAAAATAATTTTTCCAAGAATCATGCGAGCCAACACCGCCAAGGAAGCATGGGAAAATTCTACAAAATGAATTTCAAGGAGATACTAAAGTCCGTGCTATAAAGCTACAATCATTGCGGAATGATCTCGAAAATGTGAGGATGAATGAGGATGAAACGTTGATGGACTTCTCAACCAAGTTCTTTGTCTTGGTTAACCAAATGAAATCACATGGCGAAGATGTTACCGACAAGAGAATAGTGGAGAAAATTCTTATTTCTCTCCCCGACAAGTTTGATCCCATCATTGCTGTCATTGAAGAAACGGAGGATCTCTCTACTCTCACCATTCAAGAAGTCATGGTGTCCCTCAAATCATTTGAGCAAAGATTGTTGCAACACTCCGAGAAAGGAGTCAAGAGTGCATTTCAATCAAAGCTCACCATCAAAAATCAATCAAGAAATTATGATTCAAGAGGAAGAGAGAGAAATTATAGAGGAAAAGGAAGAGGTAAAATTCATATTTCTTTATCTTGCAAAATTTGTAATAGAAATGGCCATGTGGAGAAAGATTGTTGGTTTAGAGATAAACCAAAGTGCAACAAATGTAGCCGATTTGGCCACCTAGCCAAAGATTGCAGATCTAGAGACACCCATCAAGCAAATCCAGTGGAGACCCGTCAAGAAGCCCAAGAGTTGCATGGGATATTCTATGCCTATCACATTGCTCCAGCACAGAAAAAAGGAGAAGTGGTTGCTGGACAGCGGCTGCAACAATCACATGACACCGAATAGAGAAATATTCTCTAATCTTAATAAATAAGTTACAACTCCAGTGCAACTGGGAAATGGAAAGCTAGTTGAATCAAAGGGGCTTGGTAGAATTCCAATCATCACACACGATGGCCCGAGCTACATCTCCAATGTGCTTTATGTGCCAAGTTTGAACCTAAACTTGCTTAGCCTTGGACAACATTTGGAGAATGGCTACAGACTCGACTTCAGCAAGAAACAGTGCAAGATCTATGACAAGAGTAGCAAGATGAAAGTGTTTACCAAGATCAAGATGGTGAATCGTAGTTTTGGTGTAAGCATCAGCTATGCTGCAGCAACAATATCCAGTGTTGTAGGTCATACTGAAGCATCAGCATTTGGCGCTGCTGTTACTGATGAGTCAAAGTCGTGGCATCAACGACTTGGTCATGTGAACTATCATAGTCTCAAACAGATGTCTGATCACAACATGGCGTATGGGCTGCCAAAAATTGAAGAAAAACATGATGTTTGTGAAGGATGCATGTTCGGGAAACAACACCGACAACCTTTCCCAAAAGGAGTAGCATGGAGAGCTAAGAAAAAACTTGAGCTGGTTCACAGCGATGTCTGCAGCATGATGGACATAGCATCTCATGCTGGGAACACTGGGTGCTCTATCAAGACCTTGAGAAGTGATAGAGGAAAGGAGTACACTTCCAAGGAGTTCCATAAATTTTATGAAGATGAAGGGGTGGAACGACAATTGATGGTCGGTTATACTCCACAACAAAATGGAATAACCGAGCGGAAGAACCAAACAATTATTGAGATGGCAAAATCAATGTTGCATGCTAAAAGGCTACCCAAAATATTTTGGGCGGAAGCTGTCTACACCGTCATTTTATCTTTCAAACCAGTGCCCAACCAAAGTTATGCTAAATAGAACGCCATTCGAATGCTGGAGCAACAGAAAACCATCCGTCAATCATCTAAAGGTGTATGGAAGTGTGTGCTATGCCCAAGTTCCAAAAGTTAAGAGAACAAAGCTCGATGTATCAAGTGAAAGATGCATCTTTGTGGGCTACAGCACGATGAGGAAAGGCTACATATTCTTCAGTATGGAGAAAAATCAAGTCATAATCAACCGTGATGTTCAAGTGGATGAAAATGTTGTGTGGAATTAGGAAGAAAACAAAGTTGAGATGAAAGGTGTTCATATCAATCTTAGTCCACCAGTGCTGAGTGATGATGCTGAAGAGGATGAGCCGACTACACCAGCACCAACTGATGCTACACAGTTGCTGAATCATTCAGACTTGGACTCATCTAGTCCAAGTTCAACTCCTAGGAGGTATAACTCTCTGAATGATATTAATGCTACTTACAACTTTTGTTCTGTTGAGCCAGAAAGCTATGTTGAAGCATGCAAAGATGAAGCACGGAGAAAAGCTATGAATGAAGAGATCCAAGTGCTCAAGAAAAATCAAACATGGGAGCTTGTTGACAAGCCAATTGATAAAGAAGTTATTGGTGTTAAATGGATCTACAAAGTGAAGCATAATCCAGATGGATCCGTTCAAAGAAACAAAGCAAGACTTGTAGATAAAGGCTACTCACAACAAGCCGGAATTGACTACGAGGAGACCTTTACCCTGGTTTCTAGGCAAGACACAATTCGTGCAATCATTACTTTTGCTGCCAGCAATGGATGGATGTTGTATCAACTCGACATCAAACCAGCCTTCCTCAATGGCGTGCTGATGGAAGATGTGTATGTTGCTCAACCGGAAGGCTTCAACATTGAAGGAAAAGAAGAGAAGGTGTACAAGCTAAAAAAGGCATTGTACGGGCTGAAGCAAGCTCCACGTGCATGGTACAGCGAGACTGACAAATACTTCAGCATGATTGGGTTCAAGAAGAGCAAAAGTGAACAAACCTTGTATGTCAAAAATCAAGGTAATGACATTCTTATCATCACCTTTGATGATTTGTTTTTTTACTGGAAGTAATAAGAAGATGATCGAAGAGTTCAAGCAAGATATGACTCAAAAGTATGAGATGAGTGATATGGATCTGCTTCGACATTTTTTGGGCATGGAGATTTACCAAGAGGAAGAGGAAGTCTTCATTTTCCAAAAGAACTATGCTGAAAAAATATTGAAAAAATTAAAGATGTTGGGATGCAATCCTGTCTCTACACCATTGATTATGGGGGAGAAACTGTAGAAAGAAGATGGAGGAGAAGAAGTAGATGCCACTCTTTATCGAAGTCTGATCGGTAATCTACTCTATCTCACAGCAACACGACCAGATTTAATGTATGCTGCGAGTATGCTGTCCAGATTTATGCAGCATCCGAGTCGCATTCACCTTGGTGCAACAAAGCGTATCTTACGCTATATTTAAGGAACAATGGATTTTCATCTATGCTACAATGAGAATGTTGCTGTCACTTGGTCGGATATTGCGATAGTGACTTTGGTGGACCACTAGATGACATGAAGAGTACATCTGGATATTGCTTTACACTTGGATCAGCAATATTTTCATAGATGTCAAAGAAACAACAAAGTGTTGCTCAATCATTAGCAGAGGCTGAGTATGTTTCAGCATCAGTAGCTACATTTCAAGCTATTTGGCTGCGAAGAATCTTAGCCAATCTTGGTCACAAACAAAAAGAAGGAACCAAGCTATGCTGCGACAACAAATCTGCTTAGCAATGGCAAAGAATCCAGTCCATCACAATCAAACTCGCCACATTGCTCTCAAGCATCATTTCATTCGAGAAGCAATTGAAGAAGGGGAAATACAAATTGAGTACATTTGTTCGGAAGACCAGATTTCCGACATTCTCACCAAAACGTTGCCAAGAGAGAGGTTCCAACAACTCCAAGCTGCACTTGGAATCCAACAACACATTAAGGGGGAGTGTAGAAAAAGTTAATGTGGTCTATGTTGTTACAATGCTATTACATTGCTGTTACAATTCTCATTACCTCATGATCCCATTCAAATTATAAGTCTTTAGTATAAAAGTTAGTGGTCATTTAGTGAGTTGTAATCCTTTAAATATATGTAACTCATGCAGCAAAATATAGAGTGTGGAATCAATCAAATACACAATATATTTTTCTCTCCAGACCTGTGCTACAACATAGATCTAGCATAATTTCAGAAACATAAAACCAACAATTCATGAATTTCATTTTGTGCAGTTCATAAAACATAATATACATACGTTCGATGTAAAAAATGCAATATTTTGGGCATAAAAATGCAACATATAATTAGTGCAAAAAATGCACTCAATATGAATACAAAATATATATATGCTTTAGAATAAAAATGCATCTTGTTCAAATTAGGAATACATAATTTGATGCAAAAAATGTTGTTGGTCCTGAGATAAGAGTATATACAATGTGTAGCGTAAATTTTAAGATCAAAATTTGCACTCACAAACTGGCGATTCTTGACCAGTTTATGTTTCAGAAAATACTTAGACAACGAGCAGTGAGGTTATTGTTCAGTTCGAGTATACTGCAACACTAAAGTGTGTTGAGTTTTGAAAACCTTGCAGAAATATAGGAAAGCAGTAAAGCACAAGGAATTTATAGAGGTTCGAAGCCTAAAGTCCTACGTCCTCTCTTCATACCTTAGTCTGGAAATTTACTAAGCTTCCATTACAGACGGGTCTCACGGTCTATCACTAGCTGGTAGATGCCAGTGTCTACCAGTCCACTAGCTCACTCGCCCAGGCCACTGGTCCCTTCGGCTTTGCAGATTTGGAGTGTGAGCACACCACGCAGCCTCCTCCTCCGGAGTTGAGAGATTTATAATTTATCCCGAACTATCGCAGTGATCAGCTAGATGTCCGTAAGAATCACTGCTGGAGACCTACAATGACTGTTGTGTTCTTTCTAGGAGAGAAAGAACACCAAATAACTTGAGCTGAGAAGTTACGAGTCATTTATTCAATAAGAATGAAACACGGAAGGCTTAGAGATAGCCTTAACGGTAGAAATGGTCAAGTTTTCGATTATGCAATGTTTTTGTGCATTTTTTCATTTCTATTCTTGAATTGCTCTGAGTACTTCGTATATTTATAAACGAAGTGTGAGTAATTCAAATTGTAGACATTTAGAGACATTTAAGTATCGTCCAATCTGATGCGTCTCTTTTCTGATGAGAGCAGGACGCTTTTCCTGAGGTTCGGCACCTGCTACGTCTTTTTCTGACACAAGATGTCGACAATTTACTTTTGTGTCAGAATGACTCTACAAGTCCGAGGAATCTAAACTGGCTGGTGCTTCATCAGTCTTTGATAAATCTCCAAACTTAAAGACTGATCTTCAGTGATTCCTATGATTTGTTCTCTTTGTCTCTTCGTGCGTCCTGAAATAGATATGGTTATATAAATCCAGCCTGAGGAAACCCCACACAAACTGCCATCACCCAAGATGCAGATATACGAGTACATTTAAGACTCTCCACCATAGCAAGTCAAAGTGACAATCAACTCATTTGTGCCCCTCAGCCTTCAATAGACTTTAGATCCAACCACGTTACCGAGATCTTTACTCATTCATATGTCAAGTAGAATGGTTCATCTCAGTGTTGATCCTATCAATACATTGAGATAGTCACAAGAAGTAGCCAAGATAAACCACTTTTAGAACTTGTGTGCCGCAACCTAAACCGACAGTCAAACCAGAAATTGTCTCAGCTATGATAACTATTTATATCTTACTAGGTTTAACGATCCATATAATTTTCTGTGATCTCTTACACACCGTATGATCTCCCTATCGACAAGATAACTGGATGTATTTGTTCGCATCGTATGATTGTTAATTTAGATAGAAGTTGTTTATTGCAAGTCATTAATGATTACCAGTATATCAAACATAACGTTTACCAACATACCAATCATAATGCTTTTATGTATATAATTCTAACAATCTCTCACTTATACTCAAAGCATGGCTACTTGTGACAAGGTCTCGTCTATAGTCCATGCCCTATTTTTGAATATAAACCTTCGCCACTAACCTGACTTTAAAAGTCGTTATCTCTCCTTTTAAACCTTTCTTCCATTTGTATACCCATTTGCAACCTATGGTCCGAGAGCCATCTAGTAGCGCATACTTCTGGTATACATCCATAGCGGTAATTGATTTCATTTCTGAACTCATGGCTTTATGCCATTTTTCTGCATCTTTGTCATTTATTGCTTCATCGTATGCACATGGGTCAGTTTCATCTAGTCCATCTTCCGAGATCAAGTCCGAAGACTCTTCCACAGACATATACCGCTCAGGTTGGTGAGGTACCCTCCCACTACGACGGAGCACTAGTACTACGTTAGCAGTTGGTGCCATTATTTGTGGCTCAAAGATTTGCACTAGCGACCGTGCAGTTGGTTCCATACCTTACAAAGGTACACTCAATCTGCCACGGGGTTTTCCCAATGGAAACGCATCTTCTCCAATTTCTTGGAGAATGATGTCAGTTTCAGATTTATGGTTTTTCACAAACTCGTACTCCAAGAATCTCATGTTGGTGCTAACAACGATCTTTTGATCCTCAGAACAATAGGAATTACCACCTTTCGTTTGTCTGGGATTCCCACGAACAACATTAGCTTGGACATACCTTCTAATTTATCAGGTTCCTATGGTAAAACATATGATAGACAACCCCACACTCTTATCTTTGACTTTCTGGGCTTTTGCCTATGTCAGAGTTTCGAGGGTGTCTTAGGAACTGACTTAGAAGGCACCAGGATTAGCAAGTACGCCGTCGTTAATAACATTTGGCCCTAAAACGAAACAAGCAAATTTGCATAAGTCATCATGGATATAACAATTTCAAGAAGAGTCTTATTCTTCTTTCAGCCACACCATTCTGCTGAGGAGTTCCTAGTGCAGTGCATAGGGATGTGATCCCGTGGTCTGACAAAAATTGCTAGAATTCGTCACAGAGATACTCACCACCACGATCTGATCGTAATGACTTAATGATCTTGTTCAACTTCTTCTCTACTTCCGCCTTGAATTCCTTGAGCATTCAGACTTGTAGTGACATAAGTAAACATACCCGTATCTCGAGTAATCATCAATAAAATTAACAAAATACTTAAATCCTCCACGAGCTTGCATAGATATCGATCCATATAAGTTAGAGTGGATCAATTTCAACACATCACTTTCTCGAGACTGACTTGCCTTGAAGGCCTAGTCGTCATATTTCCCTCTATATGGGATTCGCAAACTCTATGTGGAACTACCTGGATAGAATCCAACGTTCCATCATCCACGAGTCTCTTGATCCTCTTTAGATTGATGTGACCTAATCTCAGATTGCATAGATATGTAAGATCCTCATCAGAAGATGAAAACTTCATCTTCTTATGATTAAATGAGTTATATGCAGCATTCACGGATGATTTATACAAACAAGTAATGATATAAAGAGAGTCTTTTTGTATCCCATGATACATAACACCGTTATTTCCATTGATCGAAACATGACTATAAAAAATAACTAAAAATCCATCATTTATTAAATGGAAAATAGAAATAAGGTTCCACCAAAACTCCGGTACATACAATGTTGGGATTGTATACATTAAAGCATTATGATTGGTATATTAGGAAACCATATGTTTGATATACTAGAAATCATTAATGACATGCAATAAACAACTCCTTCTGCATTAACAATCATATGGTGCGAACAAATACATCCAGTTATCTCTTTGATAGGGAAATCATACGGTGTGTAAGATATCACAAAAGATCGTATAGATTGACCTAGCGAGATATATACAGTTATCACAGCTGAGACAAGTTTTGGTTTGGCTATTGGTTTAGGCTGAGGCACACAAGTTCCATAAGTGGTTTATCTTGACTGCTTTGTATGACCGGTACATCTCAATGCATTGGTAGGATCAACAGTAAGATGAACCATTCTACTTGACATATTAATTAGTAAAGATCTCGGCAACTTGGTCGGATATAAAGTCTATTGAAGGTTGGGGGCATGATGGATTTATATACTGAAAGCATTATGATTGGTATATTATGTACAAGGTCAATTGGTTAATATACTGGGAATCATAAATGTTGTATGTTCATCTCCTGTCTGAATTAACAAACATGTGTCGCAAACGCAATTATCCTCTTATCTCGTCGATAGGGAGATCATACGGTGTGTAGAAGATCACAGAAGATCGTATGGATCGTTTGACCTAGCGAGATATAAATAGTTATCACAGCTGAGACAGTTCCAGGATAAACTGTCGGTGCAGGCTGCAGCATACGCAGTAATAAGCATCTTATCTTGGATGGCTTGGTATGCTGGTGTGGGGCACACATTGATAAGGACCTAAGTCGAGATCGATTCTTTTATCTGACATTAAAAGAATCTAGATCTCTATGGCTTGACGAGATCCTAAGCCTAAATGAAGGTACAGAAGTATATGCAGATTGTGTATTACTTTGAGTTGCAGTGAAAGGCTCTAGTTGAGCTTGTATATCTGTATCTTGGGTAATAGCAGTTTGTGTATGACTGTCTGGTACTGGAACTAGGTAACCACATCCAGTATAGGATGGTGACATTCCCTGAACAGCTCAAAAGGTTCGTTATGCTAAGTCCAGCAGGCTGATTAAGTTCAAGCATAAGTGAAAAGGTTTGAGTGGATTGATTCAGGAATATAAGATGTTAATTAATTAAATAGCTTGTCAGAGCTTAAATTAATTACCGAATGTCTGTAACCTTAAATGTGGGGATATACCAAGCCCATGCAACCCGTACCTCAAAACGTGGTAGCAAATTGGTAGGACAATATTGATTCTCTGGTGGAATGAATCAATATTAATTAATTAATTATATTATGGGTTGAATATGGGAATTAATTAATTGATAGGCCTTATGTGCTATTTGCATTATGGTCCCTAGTCTGGCCCATGAAACTCAAGCCCAATAGGAGTCCAGTAATTTCCTATAAATAGGCCTCAGTTCCTCAGATCTCAAAACACCACAAGATCATAAGTTGCACACAGCAAACCAGGTTTTGGGAGCTGTGGTGATCGACTAAGATGTGAGAACGAGGAGGAAATTCTGCTTCTGAACCGGGCAAAGGATCTGATAGAGAATCTTCACCAGATTTTCAGATCGAGTTGGGATACAGAACAGAAGATCAGATCAGGAGGATTTTTCTTCTCCCTCTATCCTTGTTTTTTCGAAAATATTATTATTATTTTCATAGATTTATTTCCTTAATCTGTTAGGAAATTAAATCTTTGTGCGTGGGAAAGATCAAGAGGAATCTCCGCGCACGCGTTCTTCAGGTTTCATCAATCCAGGTATTCCGCATAAACCTTCTTATGCATAATAATATAGGAGCATGCTAGGATTGTTCATAGGCATAGCAATTTATTTTTGAAATTCCAATTAACGATCCTTGGCAAACGGACTTCGTGATTCAATTCACGAATCCCTTCAGGGCACACATGGGTTGACTGTCACTTTGACTTTCATGTACTCATATATTTGCATCTTGGGTGATGGCATTTTGTGTGGGGTTTCCTCAGCTTAGATTTAGATAACCATATCTGTTTCATAATGGTAACATTCCTTAGGAAGCTTACGAGGTTCGTTATGCAAAGTCCTGCAGGCTGAATCATTGATTCAAACATAAGCAATAAGGGTTGAGTGGTACTACTCAGGAATAATAAGAGATTAATTAATTGCAAGTAATTGTTATATGCTGAATTAATTAATGAATGTTTAAAACCTTAAAATGGGGATTAACAAAGTCAATGCAACATGTTCCTAATAACGTAGTAATAAAGGGGTAGGACAACATTAATTCTCTAGTGGCATGAATTAATGTTTATTAATTAATTATGTTATGGGTTGAACATGGAATTAGTTAATAGGAGACTCATTTTATTATTTGCATTTGATCCCTGGTCTAGCACAATAATGCTCTAAGCCCATTAGGGCTTATTAAACCCAAATAGCCCATTCTCTAGATCTATAAATAGATAAGTTCTCTCAGATCCACATAACAATTAGGTTTACAGTTTTCACAAAACTGAAACTCTAGAGAGACATATTGATTGGCAGCGAATGTAGTAGGAGGGAAAGGAGAAATTGAGTTCCTCCAGTGCAGTTTCAATCTGGTAGCGCATCCTCACCAGATTTTTGGATCGATCAAGGGAACAAATCAAAAGATTAGTATGTTTGATCCATACTTTAGGAACCCAAACTTGAGTTACCTATACAGCAGGTAGCTTTTCAAAGCTTTTTCCGGCTACCTTTCTCTTCTTTTTCAAATAATGCATTAAATTTGTTTGAGAAATTGTGAGAGTGTGTGTAATCGTTTTGGAAGTGTGCTTCTTCATGGGACCTCGAAAAATAGGTTCCGAGTGTGTGTATAAACCATGTGATTGACGATCACAATGGTTAGCCTTTCTAGCCTTTAAAATAAAATTTTATGTGGCTCAGGCCTCAAGTAGTTGTTCCCCCCTACTTGGTATATTCTTCTTCTCATTTGTGAAATGAGATTTGGGTCTCTGGTTATGAGAGCAACCAGGTTGGTTGTTTGACTTTCCCCAGACTGAAGCTGGGTGTTTTGTTAAACTTATTGTTGAAACTAGTTTCCTTGCAGTAGGAACATACTGCTTCACTAGCTTATTGGGTTGAACTGGTGTTTTCTCGATTCGTGATTGAGCCAGTTTGGGAATATACTATTTCACCAGTTTCATCCGTAGAACTGGGAGGTGACGAGCTGATTAGCCAGTTCGAGGTTGCTGGCAATCAAGCATTTAGCCTTTCCAGTAAGAACTGGGACATTTTTGGCTACCCATTTTTTCCTTCAATCTTAGCTGATAAAGTATTTTCTTTTATAAACATTTTTTTTGCTTGTGTCTGTATCTTAAGAAGATGCAGAATTGCTTAAATCATTTTCATTAAAGCCTAAACTCGTTTTATCTTTCATGTCTAT
>JAPKLW010000199.1:152264-166943 GCA_026898455.1 Plectranthus barbatus
AACAAGTAAGCTACTGGGGGAGGAAACCTTAGACAGATTTCCCAACATGTTTGCTAGCATTCCAAGACTTCATTGTTTGCTAGCAACCTTAGCTATACTCGCATATTTGCTGAATCCTTCAGCAATCTTCTCGCACTTTGCTTGAGTTTTCTAGCAATCTTTTTGTACTTTGTTGAATTCTTCAGCAAACTTCAGCGATCTTTTCTAACTCGATCATAATCATCTTATACAAGACTTTTACAATTTCAACACAATTCTAAGTTACTAGAGACTAGATGACCTAGCTTTGATGCACCAAAATCAATGCAAAATAAATATAAGATCAAAAGGGGTACAATGTTCCCAATAGGTTGGATACAATAAATGTGACTCTTAATGAAAAGTGACAACTCTTCAACAAAGGCAGCGGTTCGAACAGTTGCGTCCCGTTGATCAAGATGCTTCTATTACACCTTGGGAAGCTCCTCGTTCCTGATTTGGTACTTCAACCGAACGGCTTGCTTCAGTCTAAACATTCGTTCGGTCAAACACATTTTTGGGCCGAAGAGCTTGCCTTGGGTCTTCATTTCGTATTTTTTGAGCTTCTTCCTTGAGCTTTCTTTTTTGATAGACTCTAAAATGGGACTTGCGCATTTATGAGTCACAACAAACATATTATTTTTTTTATAGTACTTATTGCTTTATTATGATGATTTAAATTTAAATACTAATTTAGGATTTTTGTATTAATATTGCTATAAACTTATTTTGTTGGATTGTGTAAATATTTTGTTTAAAAGTTAATTTGTTATATATTTTTTTATCTTGTAATATTTACACATAGAATATGATCAAAAGATACAAATAACTTATCCAATTGACTGTTGTCTGAAATCTGTCCAGACTTATTCAAACGTCCAATTAGCAGTTAATAATTATGCAAATATTTATAAAACTCAAAATCATAATATTCAATTACGCCATGTCTCACTACATTATTATGAGAGGACCAATGGCAAACTAACTTTAAAATATTCTGCAAATGATCAGCCAATCAATTTAGTCATTTTAAATAGGACAGTAAATATATTAGTACTAGTTAATGTTTGTTAAACCATTAACATTTTTTTAAAGAATTAAGTTACAATATTTAAATTGAGGGTATTATTAGGGCTACAACAACTTAGGTTAGTTGTGTTTTTTTTAATATAACACCTTCCTAATTACATTACTAATTAATTTTGTTTTATGTTGGTTGATTAGGTGAAGGAGACGAACAAATTCATTCACTTAGCATTAATATATTATTGAAATAATAATGTAATCATGAAAAAAGTTTAATAAATTAGATATTAATTAATGAGCACCAACTTTTGTGATGACTATTAGATTCCCATCTTCATGTAGCATGATCCAATATTATATCAAGATTTTGGCTTCATTATCAAATTAAAATAATATGTGATGAAAAAGCAATTACTTATATGCTTTCTTAATGGAAAACATGATTGCATGTCGTGTGCAATTCTCCAAGCAAAAATATTCTAAAAAGTTTGTTTTTGATATTTGAATGGTTTATTTTTAAAATAATAAATATATTTATTCAAATTCATATACCCAAATATTTTTAAAGAAAGTTTGAGTTCATCTCTTAATTATAAATAAAACGCTTTATTATTTTATTATTACACCTTGAATGAAGGGATTTAAATTATTTTTTATCATAACAATACAGTTTTCTTGTTAAAAAGAGTAAAATGATCGATATTAAAAAATTTATATTTGAAATATTTATTATGGAAAAATCACTTGCCAAAAGGTGTCAAAACTGAAAAATGGTTTATTAATCTCATAACTACAGGGGTTGAAGAATTGCAAGAGACTTTTGAGTAGCTAATAGTTTTGAGTGTGACTTCTATAAGATTGTGTAACTTTTTTAGAAACATTAATTTCATCCGAAATCTGTATTTTCGTTGGAATGCATATTATTTTTTATCGTAATAAAAAAATGTATTTAAGTCTAGCAAAAAAATAAATTTTATAAATAAATAACTTACTAAACTCAAATATATCATTTAATAGACTTAAATACATCATTTTATTTCCAAATGAAATGAATATTTTCATCTGAATTTTATGTGTGCAAATAAATATTATGTTTGGAATGCTGGTTTGCCTTAATGTCTCGCACTAAAACGTTGTCTCACCCAAGTTTTTAGCAATAGTTTTGATGGTAGGAAAAAGAAATGAAGTTATTATTATTATTATTAAATAATCAAAACTGAAATTTAAAAAAAAAGGTTTGTAGAATTAGTGGTATTTATTTATAGAAATAGGAATAAATCTGGAATTAATTTAATGGGAGGGATTAGATTAGATGAAAGTAAAAGGAAAAAGTTAAAAGAAAAAGAAAAAGAAAAAGGGGGGAAAGAGGACAGAACAACCTAAACTATTACAAATCATACTTAGTTTTCAAAGTTTGTAAGAAGATCTCTTTCTTTCCCCTTCCCTTCTGATTTACAGCAGAAAAAGAAGAGGATCTCTCTCTCTCTCTCAATCACACACGCGCGCCTTCGTTCGCTATATCTGTATTATACATATATATGTAGAGAGAGAGAGGGAGAACGGACATGCAAAGCCCAACTGCTGATGATCAATGTCCACCATCCGCTCCTACTTTTGACCCACTCCATTCCCATGAACTCACCGTCTTTTCTTTGGCATTCTCTCTCTTGAATTCAATTATTCCGTTCTGTGCTTCGCATGGCGGAGGTGGAGTTAGAGCTCGAGGCTGTGCTGGATTACTTTAGGAAAAATGGTTTGTTGGAGTGTGAGTCGGCGCTCATGGAAGACATCATGGAGAAATCTCAGGTGGGCTCCTCTGTTTTGGAGAAGTTCTGCTTCCCCATTGCTCAGCCACCTCCGCCGCTGAAGATTCCGGCCACCCGGAGGCCGCCGCCGCAATTCGCTGATGACGGTGGTTGTGGTGGCAGTCCAAAGGGGTCTTCTGATGATGAGTTCGTGAGTTTGGGATCTTCCACTACTGAGTTATATTCTTCTGGTACTAAAATTCTCCTTCTGTTTTCTGTTCGATGCAAAATTACTTCGTATCTCTTTCGTTTCTGGTTTTATGGTTTGAGTTTTTAACATCGTTTGTTTCGATTATTGAAGAACTAATTTTTGTTTTCCTTTTTTTTTTTTTTCTAAGAGTTGATATTCTGCCACTCGTATAATCATTTTGATTAATCTGCTGTCTTAAGTATGGGGAATATGATGACTATCTCCGCATTTTTGTCTGAATATTTTCTTTCTTCCGAATAAAATCATCTCTGCCAGCAGAGTAATTTGGTAAATCCTGTCTGAAGAAAGTTAATTTATTTTCTTGTCAGTCGAGATTTCATGAACATCAAGAATCTATTTCTGAAGAAAGTAATTTGCTAAATTGCTTATATTTTTCTCGGATCATTACTATGTGTTTTGCTAGTAATAGGCAATGTCTATATGATTATAGCTCTGCTCCCTTCAAGCTGGACATGCCTCGGACAGTTTGTTTAGGCTGCCTACGTGTCCTGGATCTCTGTTCTAATATTTATCATCTCTGAATCCCAGATTTTACAAATCCATACGGCATTCATATCACTCGACCAGCTTCTCAAGCTTCATCCGACAGGTTGTCTCAGTTTGGAACAGCTCGAGATTACCCTGATTTTGATATGCAGAATGACCTGTTCTGGTACAAAGAGAAAGATGAAGACTATCTTATGCCCCCACACTTTGATGGCAGAGATTTTGATGGTGACCCCAGTGAAGACAAGTTTGTAATGACTGTGCAAACAGAGGAGCTCGTTGAAGATGAGACAAAGTATAGTATAATTCCGCAAGGAAGAAAAGCTTCAATGGAGAACTTGAATTGTGCACCTTATAAAGATTATGATGAACTGGGAGAGAAGTCTCGACTTGAAAAGTCTAATGAAACTTGTAAAGAACAATGCAATGAGTACAGCTGTTTGGCTCCTCTCTGTGCTTGCTGCAACGGTATTGGGATAGTTTACCAAGGTGATCCTACATATTACAGCCTAGAAAACTTGAATATTACAGATATATGCAACTGTGAGTTGGTGGATCAAGGAGAACAGCACACCGCAAGCGAAACTACGTTCTCCAATATAGGAACTTCTACAAAGATTGGGTTTGTAGGCTCAAATGAGACCTATGATGTCAGTAATGTTAAGAAAGACTCTCAGCTAAATGAACACGACACCTACGGCTTTATTGACGATGAAGTAGATGCTGGAGAACCCCATGAACCTGAAGCTGTTACAGGTGAAGAGGTTGGCTCAATCTCGGATGAGCTTCTGATCTATGATAAAGAAGATGGTTATGAAATATTCGACCTTAGGATTATACATAGAAAGAACAGGTTGGTAACCTTATCTTAGTAGATTTTTGTCCAAATTTTGAATGCTGTTGAGAGAAAATGTTCCTTCGTCATTCATGAAAACTTTATGAATCATTTTTTCAGTTGTAGTAGCATTCTGTCTGTGAAGCTGTTTTACGGAAGATAGTTAAGAAAATTTCTTATGTTTCCCACAGGACTGGGTTTGAAGAGAATAAGGAGTTTCCTATTGTCCTGAACAGTGTCATTGCGGGCCGATATTGTGTTACAGAAATCCTAGGATCTGCTGCTTTCAGCAGAGTTGTCCAGGCTCATGATCTTTATTCAGGGATGGATGTTTGCCTAAAGATCATAAAGAATGACAAAGACTTTTTTGATCAAAGCTTAGATGAGATCAAACTTCTGAAGTTCGTCAACAAAAATGATCCTGCTGATGAGCACCATATTTTACGTCTGTATGACTACTTCTATCATCAGGTACACGAATGGAGAAAATCCATATTCACCATAAAGATAGCCATATCTTTTAAACTTGCCCACTTTATTGAAAGAAAGTTGGATATTGTGTCCCAGATACTACTCTGCTCAGCAATTACTGTCGCTTTCTTCTTATAATCCAAAGTTTTGTGCTATCTTATTTGTAAGAGTTTATAAGGTGTTGGATTTAATCTTAAGAGCAACTTATTGAAGCGTTTGGATGATTGAGATTATAGCATGTTTGCTAAGACTATTTTCTGAAATATAAGCTCCTAGCATCTTATCTTGGGAGAAAATGAAATGCTTTTTTCGGAAGGCTTCACTTTGAAGAAGCTTCTAAGCTTAAAACATCTTTGAAGTTGTTTTAAAGAGGCTTTTATACTCAGCAAAACACTCTATCAGTGTCCTTGATGACTGACTGATGATTAATCTGCTGGTGATTTTCCATTGGTGTTCATTTGATAGAAAGTTCAGTATTCTGCAAGAACTCTTAGTCGGCATCCTTGTTTCTTATGATTATAAATTTTGAATAGGTTTACCTACCCTTCTACTGGCCTGTCAGGGGTATATAATCTTTGTAATTGATGATTAATCTGCCAGTGGTTGGTCGGCGTTTTTAATAAGTCTGCCACGTTCACTGCATTGATAGACATGAATCTTAATAATGGTACTGAGTGAGCAAGGCAAGCTTATTTGAAAAACTTGGTCAGGTGAGAAGCATGGACCCGCGATGCACAAATGAATATTACGGCACCAAGGGAAATTATGTGAAATAGTAATTCTTCATTTGGTAAACACAGGGGATTAGAATTTGTAGCCAGGATTGATGGAGAAATGATGTTCAATCAAATGATGAATTCTCTGTACTGATCATCGCATTATCAATTCCTCGCTGTGATTGTTTTATATCCTTTTTAAATGGCAAGACTAAAATTCTAGTAAAGTAATCAACTAATCATAGAAAATGTATTAGCTATATTGTTTGCAGTTTCTGTAGAGTAAATATTGTGGCCTGAACTTGTTATGAATTAGTGGATCGAATCCTAATCATTTCATACAATCTGTATCATATCATATGGCAGGAGCATCTATTCATTGTTACTGAACTTCTTCGAGCAAACTTGTATGAATTCCAGAAATACAACCGGGAGTCTGGAGCAGAACCATATTTTACAATGCACAGGCTGCAGGTACTAGTTATCATTATTTTTAATTTTCATTTATCTTCAATTCGACTTAAAGAAGTTGTGAAATTGGTTATCCAGTCAATGTGGCTCTTTGAGGGGTTGTGTTTCGTAGAAAAATGGAGTAGAATCATGTTGATTGTCTAATGTAGTATGTTTAAATAGATTAAATGCAACCTCTTAAAGGTTTGTATGCTAAACGGCCTAAAAACAGAGTTCGAGTGGGTATATGGAACTCTATGCATAATGAAAAGTACATATTTGATTTAAAAATCAGAGCAAAATGAAAATTTTGGTTTGTCCATGGCTTTGTAGGTCATAATTCAACAGTGTTTAGAGGCACTGTTGTATCTACATGATTTGGGAATTGTCCACTGTGATCTAAAGCCCGAAAATATTCTGATCAAGAGTTACCGAAGATGTGAGATAAAGATTATCGACCTTGGCAGCAGTTGCTTTCAGACAGATAATCTGTCTCTGTATGTGCAATCACGCTCATACAGGGCTCCCGAGGTCATGTTAGGCCTTCCTTACCACCAGAAGATCGACTTGTGGTCAGTTGGTTGCATTTTGGCAGAGTTGTATTCCGGAGAGGTAATGATGATCATTTGTTGTGTGTTCGAATATGTTGCATGTGGATTAGTTGCCTCAATAATATCTGATGCTGCAGGTGCTTTTTCCGAATGAAGCTGTCGTATTGCTTCTTGCACGCATGATAGCAATGCTTGGTCCAATCGATATGGACATGTTACAGAATGGCCAGGAGACACACAAATATTTCACTAAAGAATACGATCTGTATTACATCGATGAGGTATGGTTATGTCCCGAAATAATGTACATACACCATCAAAACTAATACATTATCTATGGTGGGAACCAATTCTAACGACGTTCCCAAAAACATGCGTTAGGACACGAATCAGGTGGAGTACATAATCCCCGAGGAGACAACGTTGGAGGAGCAGCTGCAGATATCGGATCCTGTTTTCGTGGATTTTATAAAGAATTTGCTTGAGATCAACCCAGCGAGACGGCCTACTGTTAGAGAGGCACTGAGGCACCCTTGGCTTTCACATTCCTACGAAACATGAGGTCAATCTATTCTTGCTTTCATCTCTTATGGATGAGTTATTACATCACAGTGGTGAGATTTTTGTAGGATTATAGATCATCTCTTCAAATGTAAATTTTTCATTCTTATCTATTGCAAGAACACCCCCACATTTGCATCATCCTCAGATATGACATGATTTGATTTGTTTGGACAAGCTGGGTGGGCTGTCCATGGTCATGAATGTGAAGCTTCTACATGTCTGGATTGTGGTGAAAGTTTTGAGGTCAAAGTCTTTGCAGCCGAAGGTGTAAATGTCTGACTATGAAGTCTTAGATATTGAAGTTTTTGTATTTGACTGGTTTGATTTTGATTTTGTTAATTCAACCTCATAATCAGCAAATTCAATGTATATAGTTATTTGTTTTTGGGGTGCAGTGGTAAAAGTTTTCTACTCATTCAACCTATGATCAAGAGATCATACGTTCCGGGTTTAGGGTCTAGGGTTTGATGGAACATATAGGGTATGTACGTTTAAATTAATGTAAGATTATTTTTTTTTTTTAAAAAAAGTGTTGCTCAAGTGAACAGAAATAGCAAGTGGGCAATCTAAATACTTTTCAAATTAAGTGCATGTAGACAGAGAGAGAGGGGGCTATGACAAAATCTATGTTCTATTACATTATTATTATTATTATTATTATTATTATTATTATTAATGAATGAATGTGGACAATCTACTGGATTAGATTTATTATTATTATTATTATTATTATTATTATTATTATTAATGAATGAATGTGGACAATCTACTGGATTAGATCTTTATATGTGTGTATATAAAGAGGTTGGATTCGGCGTAAAAAATTCGAATGCATTTTGAGTCTTCAACTTAATTAGATCAATGAGTGAGATTTGTTTTGATATATTATTTTTTTTTTCAATATAATATAAATAGCAAGAAAAAAACGTGAATTATTGAATGGAAAAATATATTTTATCATACATATTATATAAGACTAGAAATCACAGTACATTTTAAGTCATAACATATAAATACAAAAAAAAAAATTTAACGAACAAGTTCTAAATTTGGCACCTTGATTAAATGTAGTGAAGATATAGAGTTGAAAAACACTTTCTTCATGTGTTTGGAAAATCAATTGTCGCACAAATCTTTAATTATGTTTAGGAGTCTTAGAACTAAGTAACGGTCGATTCAGTCTAAAAATTGAACAAATCACCAAATTGAAAATCCTACAAAAATTAAATCGAGTTGTACCGACTAAAACATAGAAAATGAAATCAAACCGTAAAACCAAACTGCACCAAAATGCTGGTTTCGGTTTTAACCAGATTTTCATGCATATTTTCATAAAATACTTAAATTGAAACATATATTTCAATGTTCCAACATACATAAAATTGATAAAAAGTCCAAATTGACAAAATCTAAAATTATTTAATTTTATATGTTCGGCTCGGTACCGAACCAAAATGAATTCGGTTTTAAAAAAATAGATCAAACGAAACCAAATATATATAAAATCGAGCGGAAACCGTTCATTTAATTTTGGTTTTACTCACTCCTAATAATGATTTCAAGTTAGTGTTTTTGTAGAATTGTGATTAAGAATATTAACTTTGGATTAAAAAATCTCAATTGTTGGTTTAATTTGTAATTCAAAGAAGTTAATGATACGATGGAGTGATAGGGATTTGCAAGGTTGAAAAGGTCTCCAAAGTAGGAAAAATTGTCTCTTGTGATTCACAAAATAATGCAATCCTCTTTTTCTAACTTTTTGTCGCTTCCAAATCCTTAGAATTCCTTCCACCTCTTTTCCATCACCTACAAAACAATGCCTTTTTGATTCCTCCTCCCTAAACTCTTTATTTTTTTAATAATCTTATATTTATATTAAACAACATTATTACATTGCTGACAGGTAGATTGGCTTCTTTACGACTCTGTTTATAAATTATGTAATCTAATATTTTTAATCGAACCACAAAAAGTATCGGTATATTTTTCCTTGAAAAAGAAGATTTGTAATGTTTATGTAATGATATGAATTTTTAAAGTATCATTTGTAATTTGTAAAGCATGATTTTGTACAGTAAATTAGTCCCACATCAATGGTTGTAATATTAAATAATGATGTCAAGTTGAAAAACTAAACAAACTTTTCCTTAAAATTTATAATCTTGGGTTAGTTTCGTACTAAATGTGTATTTTTGTTAGATATGAGATGTTTGAGCGTATTCTATTCGAAATTTATTTTACATTGTACGTATTTTGTACAGATTGTACATTGCATTCGAAATACGTTTTATATATATTGTATTCCATTCGAAATATTGCTAGTCTCAAATTAGAGTACGAATATTTGCAGTGGAAGTCTTGCTAGTTGCGCTCTCCCAATTGGCTGTTCTGGCACCAGCTCAGATTCTGAAAACTGGTTGATTAGCGAGTTTGTTAACTAGTCAGTATTCAAATATACTCCAACACTTTAGGTGTTGGATTTTAAATCCAACGCAAAACTTAAAGAAAGTAGTAAATAAGAAATGATTTATAGAGATTCGAAAAAAACAGTCCTACGTCCTCTCTTAAGACTCATCGTCTGTAACTGTAAATCACTAAGCTAAAGATTACAAAAATATTGCACGATCTGTTGTTAGTTGGTGAATGCCCGCATCCAACACTCCATTAGCGTACTCGTTGAGTCCTTCGCTTCTTCATGTCTGAAGTGTGGGCGCATCGCTGAACCTCCAACTAGTCGTGGGACTTTGAGTTCTTCATTGGAACGTCAGTTTGTAGTACAAACCCGTAATAGTTACCACCAGAGTAGTGGCAACTCCAAGATGCTTTCTTACTTGGAAAGTAAGAAAACTGAAGTAATAATTCTTGCTAGATGCACAAAGTCTCATGTGCAATAAGGAACATGAAGTAATCTGCTAGACAGCCTGAAAGCTTTAGATTGTTTGAGTGTTGATTTTGATAGAGTATCGATAATTTTCATAACAACCAGCAACCTTCTCCACTTGATTGCATCTTCTATATATAGGCTCTTAGGAGAGGTTTGAATCTGGAGCCGTAATGAGATAAAAGAAACTCGTCTAATCAAAAGTCTCACTTTTCCTAAATTGCAGTGCCCTTGCTGTCATAATAGGTGGACTTTGCAGCTTTAGTCAGAACGGCTCCTAACCAGTCTGAGGAATGTCTGCAGGTTGATTCCTTGGACGAACAAGCTTCAAGGATCCCAGACTTTAAGACCTCATTTCTTAAAGTCTGGACATGGAAAGCGCTTGCATGTTTTGGCTCGTTGTGTCTCTATGTGATGGTTTGAGAACGCCTTTGCTGGTTACATTTTGTTGATAAGCTCTTAGCTGGTGGATCACTAGCTGGTGATGAAGTGTCAGCCAGCTTCCTCCAAAGAAAAAAAACTCCTTTGCTGGTGAAGGCATGTCAGCCATCAAACTCCCAAAAGCTTGCGATGTGCTCCAATTTACAGCTGGATAATTTCTATACCGGACATTACAAGTACATATTAATCCTAGCTGAAACACACTAACTAGTGATATGTTTGACACATCAAAACAACATACTCCCTCCGTCCCAGATTAATAGTCTTATTTGTTTTTGGCACAATAACCAAGGCATGTGAGTGTAGAATGAGTTGAGTGGAATTAATATTTTATTGTTGAGTGTGAAAAAATTACCCTTTTTAGAGACGGGACTATTAAAGTGGGCACGAAAATGAGAAATGAGACTATTAAAGTGGGACGTAGGGAGTAATATATAAAAAAGAAATTACTAACAATAATTTCTAACAAATGTGAATTCTGAATAGAAACTAAATGAAGTATTCCATAAATATAAATGATGTATTTTAGCATAGTAAATTATGTATTTTTAAATATATCAATATTAGGGGTGTTCGCGGTCCAGTTTGGAAGAAAAATTTCGGCCAAACCAATAGGTACGGTTTGAAAATTTTTCGTACCAAACCAGCCAAACCATATAAAAATGGTTTCGTTCGGCCGGTTTGAAATGAAATATGTTTCAACTTTCAACAATCTACTATAATTTGTAGAACTAGAGCCTAAATACAAATTAATTGATTTCTATTACTTGTTACACCTTATAATAATGTAATTTTAATTTTAAAAGTCTTATATTTATAATTTAATGTAAAACCAAAGAAACACATGGGTTGAGTGTATTAAAATTATAACCTTAAAATTCAAATATAAAATCGAAAGAGACGTGTAAAATTATAATAATAATGTCCATGCTTAATTTGTCTTAAAAAAATTATATAAAATAATAATATTTAATGTTAATACTTATTAGTTGATTTTTTATTACAAAAAATAAAATAAAACTAAAACTATAGTATATTGGCCAAGAAATTCAAACATAGGTTAATTGTACGAAAAAGTAGAAACTTAACAAATGAACTACAAATTATATTAATTAATTATAATATATTTAATATATATATATATATTTATAAACATATATAAATACGGTCGGTTCGGCCAGTTTGAGTCTCCAAACCGCAACCAAACTAAATTTATCTGGTTCCAAAATTTTCAAACCGGCTAAATTAATTCGGTTTGGCCGAACCAAACCATGAACACCCCTAATCAATACCTATAATGAAATACATAATTTGCATTTCGATTAAGATGCGCATAATGTAAAACATTGTTCATAATATCTCATCATCTAAAAAAAACATTGTCTTACACAAATTTTCGCCAATAATATTTTCTTCTTTTAAAGAAACTTGGTAGTTTATAACTTCATGTGATGATAACTAGTACTTAAAGCATTGATAATTTATGTAATTATTTTTATATTTTTATTTATCTTTATTACATGTAATATATAATTATCAAATAATGCATTATTGATAATTAAAAAAAATCTGAACGAGAATCTATGTTGAGTTTATTAAGCTTTATTTTTCAAATTGGTATACATAAGTTAAATGAGAAGGAATGTCCCAACATTACTCAAACTCTTCACTAATTGATTATAAGAAAAACACTTTACTATTATTCTAAAAATTCGGAGACAATATGCTGTTGAGCCCTAATTGCAAGTGTTGTTGTTTGCAATTTTGAAAGTTTATTTTGTGTGAAAAATATTTTAAATATCCAAAACCATTAAACACATTATTAAAATATCCAAGATTTTAAACACGTTCAAAAAATATCCATTTTTGACTTTTTAATATTGAGATTGATTTTTTTTTTAATTATGAAAATATGATAATGAAATCATCACCAACAATCACATCACTAAACTTTTTAATAATTTTTAATATATATATATATATATATATATATAGTAGTGATCATATGAGAATAGTTTTTAGTATGAGAAATGAGAATAAATCTCAGTCTTTGATTTTGTGATTTCAACGCTCATGATCTATTTCACTCCGTGTGCAGTTTTCCTCGATTATCCTGCAGTTTTGCAAAATTAAGGTTATTTTTGTAATTTTAGTTTTTTTTAAAATCTGAAATAGTATCTCATTAGATTTTTTATTCCTTTCTTCGCGCGATTTGATTTATTCTTCCTTCTTCGTTTGATTTGATTTATATTTCTTCTGTCGATCAAATTCTTTTTCTTTGTTTCTGGATTTTGCATTCGTGTTCGGTCTCGACTTTGTTTATTGTGCATTAATATAGTTTAAAAAAATTTGTTTTATTCAGATCGACGTTCATTTTTACTATTATATTGTGCATCTTTAGTGTTAACTTTGTGCATTTTTGTATCTTACAGGTTCATTTATTACAAAGTATGTATTCAAATCGACGTTCATTTTTACTATTATATTGCGCATCTTTAGAGTTAACTTTGTGCATTTTTGTATCTTACAGGTTCATTTATTCCAAACTGTGTTGATTAGATGAAGCATTTTAAGGGCAGAGTTTTTAGAACTGTTGATGTTGGTATTGAGTTTTATAGAGACTACGCTTGTGTTGCTGCTTTGAAGAAGAAGATGTTTAATTTTTTTTAATTCGCATTTATGTAAAAATGAAGTAAATCGGGCTAAAAATGAAGTAAATCGGATTTAAAATGCAGGTTGCTATTTGTGTTTGAGTTTTTTTACAGTTTTAGCCTTTAAAGGCTAAAACTGCAGGATATTGGGACAAAAATGCCGCGTTTTTCAATTTGCTGAGAATGAATCATGTTCGTCGATTTGATGAGATGGACGCGCGAGATCTATTCTTATTTCTCATAGTAACTCCTATTCTCACCTGATCACTACCCTATATATATATATATATATATATATATCTTCTTCTTCAAAGCAGCAACACGAGCGTAGTCTTTATAAAACTTAATACCAACATCAACAGTTCTAAAAACTCTGTCCTTAAAATGCTTCATCTCATCAACACACTTTGGAATAAATGAACATGTGAGATACAAAAATGCACAAAGTTAACACTAAATATGCACAATATAATAGTAAAAATGAACGACGATCTGAATAAAAAATACTCATTTTTACTGCTCAAAGCCCGATTTAATTCATTTTTAGCCTGATTTAGTTCATTTTTAGCCCAATTTACTTCATTTTTACATAAATACGAATTAAAAAATTAAACATCTTCTTCTTCAAAGCAACAACACGAGCGTAGTCTCTATAAAACTCAATACCAACATCAATAGTTCTTAAAACTATGCCCTTAAAATGCTTCATCTTATCAACACACTTTGGAATAAATGAACATGTAAGATACAAAAATACACAAAGTTAACACTAAAGATGCACAATATAATAGAAAAAAATGAACGTCGATCTGAATAAAAAAAAATTTTTTAAACTATATTCATGCATAATTAACAATGTCGAGACCGAACACGAATGCGAAATCCAGAAACAAAGGAAAAAAATCTGATCGACAAAAGAAATATAAATCAATTCGAACAAAGAAGGAATAAATGAACATGTAAGATACAAAAATGCACAAAGTTAACACTAAAGATGCACAATATAATAAAAAAAATGAACGTCGATCTGAATAAAACAAAATTTTTAAAACTATATTCATGCATAATTAACAACGTCGAGACCGAACACGAATGCGAAATCCAGAAACAAAGAAAAAAAATTTGATCGACAAAAGAAATATAAATCAATTCGAACAAAGAAGGAAGAAGAAATCAAATCGCGCGAAGAAAGGAATAAAAAATCTAATGAGATACTATTTCAGATTTTTAAAAAAAACTAAAATTACAAAAATAACTTTAATTTTGCAAAACTGCAGGATAATCGAGGAAAACTGCACACGGAGTAAAATAGATCATGAGCGTTGAAATCACAAAATCAAAGACTAAGATTTATTCTTAATTCTTATACTAAAAACTATTCTCATATGATCACTACTATATATATATATATATCTCACTACTATATATATATATATATATAAAAGAGAGTGGGATTAGCAATATTTAAAAATATATATAATTAAAATATACAGTTCAAATATAAATAATTGTGATATATATATATATATATATATAGTTATATTAATTAGGAAATTAATGAGGAAGGGGAGAG
>JAPKLW010000199.1:167043-208656 GCA_026898455.1 Plectranthus barbatus
CCCCCCCCCCCCCCCCCCCCCCCCCCCCCCCCCCCCCCCCCCCCCGGGAGAGACAGGAGGGCGCCCTGGGTGGGTCGGTGGCTGGGGGGAGGAGTGGAAAGAAAAGGGAGTGGGGTGGGTCAGAAAGGGTGAGAGTGTGGGTTGGTAGCGCATGGGACCGACCCACGATACAGACCCCCTCTCCCTATTTATTTGATTTTTAATTTTAATTTTAAGTCAGAGTCATGGATTGTGGCACTTAACTCATTTAATTTTTTCAAAAAAATTAATAACAAAATTTTGAAATATTTAAGAATATTACAATTGATATTTTTTGAATGTATATAATATTTTGGGTATTTTCATAATGTACATAATGAAAATGAGCATTAATAAATTTTACTCTTTATTTATTTACTTGAAGATTGAGGTATACTATTTAAATAATAAGATAATTATAAGTAAAGTAAATAAAAGACTTGAAATAGAGATTTAATATCATAACTTTTATTCTATTTTGTGATGGTGATGGAGTTTTTTAAATAGTAATTCTAAAAACAGTCATTTTTTTAGTTCCTTCAAAAAATAAAATATATACTTTTGATTTTAATTAAAAAAACTTAATATTCAATTATAAACCTCATAGAACAAAATCTCTGTAAAATACAAAACTCCCATTAAATAAAATCCTTATGACTTCCCAAAGATTGACTGAACCACCACTTTGCTTGACTTTCTACGCTCACGCGCTCCTTTCAAGAGCGTGATGTGGTGAAGGTCTCTCTTATTGCAGAGGGGTTTAAATTTGTGATTATTGATACATGAGGTTTTTTATTCGTCCAACTTTTTTGTGTTACTTCCATCCTTCTTTGATGACTAGCAATTTTTTGTTGGTTAGGTATTTTATTATATATATGAGTCGTTGTGTTAGCAAGTTCCCTATTTTCTTAAACTAGACTATGGCTAATGTAATGTTTGTGTGTGTGTGTTGGTTTTTTTTTTTTTTTTTTTTTTGAGAGAGAGAGAGTTGCGTTGGTTTGTGTTTGCAAGTAGGTGGGTTGGGTTTTTTTCCCTTTTATCTTATTTTTTTTTGTTGTTTCCCTTAGTGAAAAGGTGTAAAAATTTAATTTTATTTTGATTCTAAGTGTTTTTTTTTTTTTTTTTTTTTGTGTTGTTATGCATATACTATTTCCTCACCCAACTGGAATGAATGAAAAAAAGAAGAAATAATAGAACAAACTCTGGTAAGCAATAGAACAATTTAGTATTGAAGATGTAAAATTGTTAATGGCAGGAGTTAGCAGAGAAAAATATGATATTTTGAGGGTTGTGTTTTAGTGGATATATATTTAAATATAAGATACTTTAATTTAAAATGTGGTTATAAGGATTGTTGGTCTCAGTTTTATCAGAGTAATCGAATGTTGCACAACGAAAAAAATAATTTATATTTAGTAAGTTTGCACATATCCAAACTGATGATGACATATCAGTTTGGTTTGTCAAATCTTTAGTTCATATATTTAAGTTCAAGTATTCTTAGTGTCAAGTTTCAGTGTATACTGCAATACTTGAATGTTGCGTTTCAAAGATAAGTAAGCTGAAAAAAATAATGAAAGCAATAAATGACAAAGGATTTATAGTGGTTCGGACCAATAGTCCTACGTCTTCAGACACAAGTCTGGATATCCACTAAGTATTGGATTACACAAAGTGCTCCTACGATCTATCGCTTGCTGAAGAATGATTCGTCCTTCAGTCCACAGGCTCACTCATGTGGTCCTTTTCTTGTCCTTCACTTCACAGCTCCTTGGAGTATGGGCACACCATGCAGCCTCCTCGTCGCCGTAATGGGGTGTTTATAGTTTCCCCAAAACTTTCAGCACAACGACAATAAGCTCGTAAGAGTCGAAGTACAAAACGTACTTGAGTGTAATATTTCTTGGAGATAAAGATTACCAAGAGAATAATTCAAGAACTCTGAGGTCCTGAGTCTCGTGTTCACTTGAGTGACACACGGAATAGCTTAAGAAGCCTCTAACTTTGACTTGAGAATTTGACAGCGTTTCAGCAAGTACACAAGTTTGATTTCAGGTTCGGTAACCTTCTTCTGTTGAAGTCCTCCGGTATTTATAGTCACGAGGTTGAAGGTTTGAATTAAATATCCGTTAGAGACATATTGGAAGATGTCCAATTGGAAGTCTCTGTTGACTGCGACTATCGGCGGGTAGGTGGTTCTTTTTTCAGATATTCAGCACCTGCTCCGCTTTTTCAGACGATGACAATGATTGTTCACCTTAGTGTCAGAACGGAAGTTTGTTAGTCCGAGGAATCATGGACTGGTTGTCCAAGGTATCAAGACTTGAGTCTCGTGCTTGCAGACTTTAAGGAATCTCCAATCCTTAAGTTTGTACTTTCCTCAGATGATTCTCGTTGTTTTTTTTTTTTTTGCGCTGGGATTGGAACTTAGAAAACCATGCTGGTGTTGTCATACTCGCAAGTCCATGCTGGTGATGTTATCCATCAGTATATGCTTGGTCTCATAATGGTAAGTTTGTTATCCGAACTAGTATGACCATACTTGTTAGTCCCATACTCAGTCAACCTTATCAATCCTGACTCATGTATCTCATAATTGTAAGTTTGGTTCAAACCTTAGTCTGTTGAGTCTCGCGCATTCCATACTGATTCATCAATCTGGTCTTTTAATCAGCTTCAGTTTACAACTTGATACAAAATCTATACAGGACTTTACATATTTAGACTATACTGAAATCAATCAATCTAGAGACAAAACTAAAATGGTTTTTATATTTACTTGGACCCACCAAAACAATATATAATAAGGAAATTCTAACAAATTTCCTAACAAAGATAAAAAATGGAATATAATATTTTTTTAAGTGACCGTAGGAAATAAAAAGATGACTGTATTTAGAATCGTCCTTTTTTAAATACTACAATTATAATATATTTATATTTATTTTACAAAACAATCCTTTTAGGAACATTGCCAGACAATGTTTGCTGAAAAAGTGAGGATATAATTGGAAAAAAAGTGGTGGTGTAATTGCTTTGCCTATGTAAGTATATGCACAAAAGTTATGTAGTTACAAATTATGATGATTGATGTGATATTTAACATAATTGGAAAAAAGACAACTTCATAATTGGACATTGTTAAAAGTTAATTCTTATGAAGAAAAATGCAACATAATTGTATTATTACTTTATTTATTTATATATTTTTGGTATTTTGCTTCGTCAAACAAGAGGTGGGAAGCATAAATAAAATATTTATAAGAAAGGTTGAAGGTTAACAAATTAATAGAAGTTAACGAGGGAAATGGATGTTAATTTAGCCTTGATCAGATTAAATAGAGCTTAAAAAAGAGTTAAAGTTAAAACATTTTGACCTAATGTTTTTTAATTCGAATAGTTTGGGAATAAATAGTCTGAGACCGATAAAATTGAGCTCAAAATTGATGGATTAATCCAATTAATCTGATTAATTATTTTATTAATATCTTTTAGCATAATTATATTACTAAAATGTATTCCTAATATTTAATATAATATTTTTTAATTGTCTCAAGTTATAAATGTATTTAGTTCAAATAGTATTTCAGAAATAATTAAATTCTTAATAGTTATATTGATTAAATGAAAAATAATATATTTTTAACATTTGAATTGATAAATATATAAAGTTTGATGTGTTTTGGATTCTTTATAAAAGATAATAACTATTTCATATATTCTTTATCATTTAGAAGATTAAAAAAAAGAAAAATATTTAATAACATAAGAAAGTTTTACAAATATTAAAAAATAAAAAATAATTAATAAATTTACTGATTCAATGAACTAGCTCGGGAATGGAAAGGTGAGAATTTGTGTTGAGATTTTTTAGCTTGAAAAATCTCAATTCAAGATGTATAATAAATTAATAATTAGTTCGAAATCCAACAAATTAGGCCGATTGATATCTCATTATGAGAGGCTGAGCTTTAAAAGAAAAACATGCACAATAATTTATGAAATAAGGTTATTTGGAAAAATTTTAAAAGGAGCATTGAAGCAGCCAAACATATTGTCGGCTTTTCATTATTGCGCATGCATGCATGTATCCAAAATGAAGTATGTGTAGTTCTTCTTAGTGTCCTATACTTAATGTTTTTAATTTAAAGTCATTTCTCATAAAGTGAGTGTCTTCTACCTTTTTCAGATAAAAGATTAAACATGGAAGATATGAAAAAAAGTTAGTGGCCAATCTAAATTTTTTTTAAGTGGATTTCATTAAATTTTACATAATAAATAATATAAAATTGAATAAAATTAAAAAAAAAATTATGATTTATCTATAATTTCAGTCTCTTAGTGTCCTTTCTTTCTTTATTTTCAACTCATTTTTCTTTCTCATGACTTAAAATTAAAGGAAGTTTGTACAAAAATATTGGATCACTATATTATTTAAACCAAAAAAATTTCTTGTTAAGTTGATGGAGCTTCCCCTCTTCACTTAGATCCACTATTAAAAAAGTGATGGATTTATATACACAAAGTATTATGATTGGTATATTATAAACATGGTTTATGGCTAATATAATGGTAATTATTATCGTTGTATTATCATCTGTTGTCTGAATTAGCAAACATGTATCGCAAGTGACTCTATTCTATTATCCCGTTGATAGGAAGATCATACGGTGTGTTGTAGATCGTAGAAGATTGTATGTGTCGCTTGACCTAGCAAGATATAAATAGTTATCATAGCTGAGATAGTGCTAGAGTAGACTGTCGGTCTAGGTTGCAGGCTTGTCTTGGCCACTAGATGTGTTGGTACGTTTTGGTACGTATTGATAGGACCTAACTGAGATCGATTCTTTAATCTGACATTAAAATAATATTGATCTCAATGGCTTGATGAAATCTGAAGCCTAATGAAGGGTCAAGAGGTATACACAAGTTTGTGTATCACCTTGAGATACTATGATAGAAAGTCTTACATGTACTTGTATATCTGTATTTTGGGTGGTAGCAGCTTGTGTATGACTTCTAGTTCTTTGATTAGGTAACCATATCCAGTATAGGATGGTGACATTCCCTAAGAAGCTCAAAAAGGTTCACTGTACAAAATTCGTGCAAGCTGATTAAGTTCAAGCATAAGTGAAAAGGAATTGAGTGGTACTACTTAGGAATAAAAGATGTTAATTAAATTGTAGGTTTGTCAGATCCTAAATTAATTAATAAATATCTGTAACCTTAAATATGGGGATATATCAAGCCCGTGCAACCCGTTCCTCATAACGTGGTAGCAAATAGGTAGGACAATATTGATTCTCTGGTGATATGAATCAATATTAATTAATTAATTGTATTCTTGGTTGAATGTGGGAATTAATTAATTGATAGGTCCTCTTTGTTATTTGCATACTGGTCCCTGGTCTAGCCCATGTAAAGCTCAAGCTCATTAGGGATCAGAATTTCCTATAAATACCCCTACTTTTCAGATCTCAATACACCACAAGATCATAAGTTGATAAGAAGCAAACAATATAATTGGGAGCTGCAGAAGTCGACTGGATCTGAGAAAGGGAAGTAAGTTTTGCTTCTCTATAGGCAAGGAATCCGGAGGGAATCTTTAATAGATATCCGAATCGGAGCAAGGGATATAGATCTGAAGATCAGTTCTGGAGGATCTTTCTATATCTCTCTCTCTCTCTTTCTTCTTGATTTTTGATTTTTATTCTTTAAAAATCAGAAAATTTAATTCTGATTATTTCAGGATTGAATCTTATTGCGCAAAAAGAATTAAAGATCAAATCCATGCGCAACAGTTCAGATATTAAATTCATACAGGTATTCTGTAAACTTCTTTTTTCACGAATATTGGGCGAGATTTGGTTAAGATTGAAGAGATATATCGACTTGGAAGCCTTGAATACTCAAGAATGAAGATATATTCAATATAGGATATTTGGATAGATATACATCAAATCTAATCCTGTCTCTTATAGAATTCAGTCATGTAAAGCCCAAACAAACACTATAAATATCCCTCTAGACTAGTTCATTCAGTGGACCTCAATCCCTATGGGGACCTTACTTAGTTCACATATCCTTCTTAACCTCAATTTCTCTAGTTTGAGTTTGAGTTTATTTTATGCACTTTTGAATTTATGTTTTTATTTGAATGCAAGTTTATTTCAGTATAATTATGTCTTTTATTTTATTTATGTCTAGCTAAATTCCTAGTAGGTTCTAGGGTTCGAGTATTATTTTGGATGCATGTTTAGTATTAATTCATTAGGTTCACGATTCCTGTGTTTATTTTATAATTCTAGATTAATTGAAGGACCGAGATGTGAAGGTTAATTTAGATGTCTAGCTATTGATAGAAGGACCGAGAGGTGAATATTGATAGTGAGATTATGAATGCATGATATACTCTATACTGTCCAATGGAGGAGTATTAGATTGTAGAAATTGAACTGATTTGCATATGAGATTGACTAATTTGGCGTTCTTGAGACAGAGAGGAGATAGTCACTAATTAGTAATCTAGGTTATATTTACCTGACACAGGAAATATACCATAATTGCAGTTTTTCACCTTTTGACTTAATTGATTCTTACATGTTATCCATAATAAGATTTCTGCCATAGAATCTGTGTTTTACTTTATTTGGTTTAAGTCAAGTTTTATTTTCTCTGCCTAATTTAATAGTTCTGAATTTGATTTCTGAATTACTTAACCAATTTATCTGAAACTGTGTTTTAGTACATAGAAATATTTCGCATATCTTTTCTCTATGGGTTGACATTCGAGTTTATAAATTTATTTGACCACTATTCTATAATTAATTTGGTAGAAATATTAGTGATCAGTATCGAGCATCGACTAGTGTGTTGGTCTTCCCACCAAGTACTAAACATTCTTGCGGGTGAATTCTCCCGATTCCTCTTGCATCGTGTTGATCTGATTAGGCGACTGCAAGGCTTCTCCAATCTTTGTCGGCTCTGATTGGGAGCTAAAGCATGAGAGTTGTTGGGCCCAAATATGATTGGGCTAGAGCAAAGTTGGCTCAGGTCCAATAATGATAGCAATGATCAAAGAGGACACAATCAAAAGAGCTCCATGACCTCCATGTAGGAACCTCGACCAGGCGAAGACCCAACATAGAAAGCCACGATCCAAGAAGATGTACCTAAAGAAGCTACATGACCTTCAGACGACAACCTCAACCATCCCTCAAAGGGAGACAACCTACTAACAAGGGTCCATCCGATAACCTCCATGACCACTCGTCATCTGAAGGGAACACGACCCAATCCTCTCCATAGCAAGGAGCCATTGGACCAACACCTACAATCTGCCCGGGGGAGGCCAAGGGGATGAGTATCAGACTGCGCATAAACTGGAGGACCGTTGGGAACCCTAGCCCAACAACCTCCAAAAAGGACGCAATTGTTAGCCTCCAATAATGACCTCTGAGAAAATAGAAACTACCCCCTGAATTCTCTAGGGTAGTAACGACTCCTCTTGAATTATAAAAGAGGAGTTGGTAGATTATTGTGAGCACGAGTTTTTCCACAATTATACTTGTACTTTGCAAATTTAAAGATCCACGATTCATTCTCCATATTAAAATTACATTATTTCATTGTTCTTAGTTATTTTCTACTATTTTCCATAAGTTCCAAGGGTCCCTACTTCATCACAAATCGAACCTCAACAATTTGGCACCCATCATGGGGGCCCTTGGAACAAAAATTATTGTTCTATTTTGCAGGAAATGGCTAGAGAGCAATCACCAACGAGTAGCATGAATAAGGAAAACTCACCGGCATGGAGTGTGGAAATAGCTGAAGGGAAGAGGAAGGTCATGCAGGACCTCATCCAGAGAATGGACCTGGCTAGGATCCCATTGAGCTTCCCTCCTCTGCATCTGTCTTCAATGGTGGATCCAAACATAGCACAATTGATGAACCAGAAGAAGGCAGCACAACAGGAAATAACCAAGATGAACCAACTCATGGAACTGATGACCAGGACAAACTATGCACTGCAGGAGGAGAACCAATGCTTAAAGGCCACGGGACCCATAACAAGGCCACGATGTTGGACCGCTGACCCTGAAAGCTGCGCATGACCACCTCCAATCACCCCTAGGAACCTCTGTAGTGATGTCAACCTGGATGCCAGTACTAAAGGTCGTCACCTTCTCATAGGATCCAGGCTGGAGCTTGGAAAGGAGGAAGTCATGGACACTATCGCAGCAATTGCAGCCGTAGCTATGATCCTGGTTGGAAGTGTAATTGAGAGCCGAATGAATTACCTCGAGTCCTTACTGGCCTGAATCCCAGGAGTCCCTCCCCCGGAGAAGAACATAGCTCGGGAAAGCTCGCTAATTCTCCATTCTCCACCAACTTAGCTGAAGTTGAAATTCTAACGATGTTTACGTCACCAAAATTCATACTATATGACAAAACCACCGACCCAGTGAACTACATCGTGGTCTACAAACATAAGATGTTCACTGTCTCAATACCCGCTGGCATTCGCGAAGCCTACATGTGTAAGAACTTTGGATCCAACCTAAATGGACCTACTCTAGAATGGTTCGTGAGCCAGCCTCAAGGATCAATCTCGACCTTCGTCGAGCTACATCAGCTCTTTAGGAGGCAGTATGTGAGCGTAAGGAGGTTTAAAAAGAATCTTGATGAATTATATGAAATAATTCAGAAGCCAAGAGAGTCCTTTTGATCGTACATGGGTTGCTTCAATGAAGAATTGATCACCATCCCAAACTGTCCGGAATCCACTGCGGTTGGAGCCTTTAGAAAAGGTCTGGACGTGGACTCAGACCTATACAAGGAGCTAACACTATACCCCTGCAAAACGTTGGATGACACTCTAAACAAAGCTAGGGCTTACATCAAGTGGAAGGAGGATGAGCCATATACGATGGCCAGGAGGAACGCGCTTAAAATCAAAGGTCGTGACGGAAGGGAAGACCGACACGATTATTGAAATTGATGAGACAACATGAAGGACTAAAAGACAGAGTCCTTAAAAAAAGGCAGCAATGAGCAGGGTCAAGCAACATTGTCCCGAGGCAGCTCATTTGAGGTTGGATAGTGGACCACCTTGGCAGGCAAGGAGGGGTTCGGTGTCTGCCCCTCCTAGGGCTTCCTCGGCTAGGGCTCCAGACAAGTTCAGGAGGAGTCAACAAGGTCAACCTTGGAAGACTGATCGACGATGATGATCTGCTCCTCCTTATTGGACTGGGGCTCAGTCACGAGCTGGTCCTCACCACCCTCAGGGGCATCTACAGGACCAAAGTCAAATCTGGCGTACCTCACTGTCAGCTTCTCTCGAACCTCTGCCATTGCATGACCAACCGTGATCAGGAAGATAGGTAGTTCAGATCTTCTCCACATTTTAGGCTCTCCACTTCAGCCTCTAAGTTCGCCAACTCCTTTTGAAAGCTGGAGTCATGGGTCCTCGACATTGCCTAGGAAGAGTCAAGCTGACCCACAAGGGGGGCAAGCTCTCTATTCATAGGCTCCACCTCTAGTCTTAGACCTTCTCCACCAACTTAGCACGGCAGGCACAATCAGAGGAACTCTCCACCCAGACCTTCACCAGCTCCTTTGTCATACGCAATAGCTAGAACATCGAACATCTTAAACATTATTACAAGTGAATTTACGAGGACTAACCCTCGAGATAGTTACAGATACACATCCCCTAATTCTATCTTTTATTTCAATAAATTCAATTTGTTTATTCAAAAACACCGAACGAATTTGAGCGTCAAAGAGGCAATGCCAAGTGCCTTGCGTGCACTCACGACCTACTTTGGGTGCATTAAGAATACAATAATGCAGTGAAAAATCATCCAAACATGTCAAGTTAAGAACCGTGCCATGACATGGACGGCAAAACCACTTAATTGCCTCTATATTGGGTTAAAACATGACCCAGCTACACACAACCCGGCAGTGCACAAATTATCCGCCAATGGTCAACTCTATTATGATCAACCCCTTATCACGAATAACCCACTAGGTTCCCCATGGGGTCACTAAATGAGCTGTTACATGGAAGCTTGGTTTCCATAAAGTGGGATAACTCTTGAGGCACCCCCACCTTTCTGTGGTTCCGGACCTACGATTTGAGCGTGCAAGTAAGCGCCATGGAGCTACTCGCACTTCCTGTGCAGAAGCCTCCAACAGGCCTTGCACTCTTCGGACTCATTCACGGGGATTTTGACCTACCATAGGAAATGTTGGCCTTATGAGGCCCGTTCCAAGCTCTCGATGTCTCCTCTCGAGGAACTCGACATTCTGCATTTTGAAAACATACGCCATAGTGGGCACACGCATGTCCAAAACTGTTCAATCTTGGCGTCACTTGATCGGACAACCCCAAGCCCGAATGAACTATTTTTGGGCCAAATATGATTGGGCTAGAGCAAACTAGGCCCAGACCCAGTAAGGATGGCAATGGTCCAAGAGGACGCACTCAAAGGAGCTTCATAGCCTCAAAGTAGGAACCTCAACTAAGCACAGACCCAACATAGAAGGCCAAGACCCAAGGGGACATACCCAAAGGAGCTACACGACCTTTAAACGATTATCTCAGCTAGTCCCCAAAGGGAGACAACCTACCAACAAGGGTCCTATCAACGACCTCCATGACCTACCCGTCATCCGAAGGGAACATGACCCACTCCTCCTCATAGCGAGGAGCCATGGGACCAACTCCTACAACCTGCCCCGGGGAGGCCAAGGGGATAAGGTTAGACTGCGCATAAATTTGAGGAGCGTTGGGAACCCTAGCCCAAAAACCTCCAAAAAGGACGCAGCTGCAAGCCTCCAGCAACGACCTTCGAGAAATAGGAACTACTCCCTAAATTCTCTAGGGTTGTAACGACTCCTCTTGAACTATAAAAGAGGAGCCGATAGGTTATTGTGAGCATGAATTTTTCCTCTATTGCACTTCTACTTTGCAAATCTCAAGATTCACAATTCATTCTCTATAATAAAATTGCGTTATTTCATCATTTTCAGTTATTTTCAACTATTTTCCATAATTTCCGAGGGTCCCTACTTCATCATAAATTGAACCTCAACAAGAATAGACCACTCCCAGCTCTCGTACGAACCAGATTCATAACATCATCCACGATATCTGACTATGGGTGATGTAACCACTTCGGTCTTTCCAATTCTTTGACCTCTATAGGTTGGATGAAAGGAAGTGTGCTCTCCAATCCTGAGATGGGCACATCCTTGAGAATCATATCTTCTGGGATGATTTCTCCTTTGGGAACTGGTTACCCTGTTGATGTTGGTACTCCTCCTTCTGCTGGACAATTGTTGCTGGCTCTATAGTTGTTGGCACTTTATCTCTTTCTGGCATATCTTTAGCTAATTCACCAGCTGTTGGCTCTTCATTAGCTCCAAAACCATAATCTCCAGCATTTGACTCAGTAACTCCTAGCTCGCCAACTAGGTCTTCATCAACAACCTGCTCATTTGTCTCTGGAAGAAATCCTCCAACATATTCGTCTTCAAGCTCGATTCTTCCAAGTTAGATTCCCTCTTGATTGATGCTCTCTTGTAGGGAAGTGGAATCCAAGGCCTCAGCAAGATCAATAACATCAATCGACCCTCTCGGTTTTTTGTGGACCAACCGAGACTCTTGGTTGACAAGACTTATCACTTATGTCGATCTAGTCCGAATAGTTGCATTAGGATGAGGAACATCATTTCCCAATTGTCCATTGATATAATTGATCTCATAAATGTCTTGCGTCAGCTCTTTCATGGTCCTGCGCACTAAAGTAGCCTCATAAAAATAACATGACATGTTACTTCCACACGCTCGGTTATCTTGTTAAGTACCCTATAAGCCTGGTGAGAAGGGCGTTCATATCCAAGAAGCCTTGGAAAAAAAGGTATTTAACTTCTAACTCTCGTTTGTGTGAATGCAACAAGGAGAACCAAAAGCATGAAGATGAGCTAAAGTAGGCTTACGACTATGATAGACCTCAAACGAAGTCTTGTGTAGACGAGCATTGGGATCACTTCTATTCTGAGTATAACACGTGGTGATGACTGCTTCACACCAATGTCTCTCTTTCAGGTTGGCTTCGGCAAACATCATCCTCACTGTTTTTTAGTGCTCTGTTCCTTCATTTTGCTAACCCGTTCTGCTATGGAGTTCTTGGAGCTGACTTCTCATGACTAATCTCAATCTCTGCACATTAGTCAATCAGTTGCCCATTGCCGAACTCAGTCTTGTTGTCCGATCTAATTCATGTTACTGATACTCCCTTCTCATTTTGGGTTTGCACCACCAACTCCGGCAACGTTAACTTCACTCTATCCTTTGTCTTCAATAGCTCCACCCAAGAGTATCTCGAGTAGTCATCCACGACTACAAGGGAATATCTCCTACCAGCAATGTTGGTTGGGGTCACAGGACCAAACAAGTCCATGTGAAGTAGCTCTGTCACGTGCTCAATTCTTGCTACAATTGCTTTGTTCTTGAAGGATGCTTTGGTTTATTTTCCAAGTTGGCACATTATGTAGATTCTTTCCTTCTTAAGTCGGCTCTTGGGTAGTCCTTCTACCCCAGCTTGTTCCTTGCTAAGTGGTTAATGGTCTTGAAGTTGAGGTGATTCAGCCTTTTATGCCATAGCTAGTTGATGTCCACACATTGGTTGCCACAAAGAATGAGTTTTCTTGTCCGCATGTTCAATCAACCACATACAAACCTTCTTTTCTTATGCCTCTTAACTTCACCTCCTTGGAAGCTATGTATTTGATCTAACATTCTGATTCGGTAAAGACAACCTTGAAACCATTATCACTAAGTTGATTGATACTTAGTATATTATGTTTCAAGTTGGTCACTAGAGATACGTTGATGATTCTTATTCCATTATGCTCCACGCATCCCCTTCCAGTGATTTAACCTTTGGAGTTGTTACCGAACATAACTGGTGGTCCCTTGACCATTATTAGATCTGTCCGCAAATCTCTTTCTCCGATCATGTGAGCTGAGCATCCATTGTTGAGGATCCACAAATTCCCATTCTACTGATCATCAGTGGGTCCTACAGGATTAACGCGTTAGATCAACCCTTTGGGGATCCAAACCCGAATTGCCTTTGGTGTAGGAAGCTTCTCAGTGCACTTCGCTACAACCTCCCTTTTCATTATAAAATAATGCATGTATTTTTTATGGGAGGATTGGGGTTGTCCACAGGTGTGTGTAGTACGCTTGGAAGTAGGCTTCCTTGCATGACCTTGGAATACAGGTCCCAGAAAGGTGAGTGAACCATTTGTCTTTGTAGGAATAACTCCTCTGCCACTTTGGTAAGCCTTCACATCCCTTGAAAAAGAGTTTTGGTTGGGCTTGAGCCTCAAGTAGGTGTTCCATCTACTTGGATGAGTCTTTTTCTCATTATGAGGATGAGAAAACGATTTATGGTTATAGAAGTAACCATGAGGAATGTTTAGCTTTATCGCATGCTGATCAATGCAAAATTCGCAGATTAATTGCAAATACAGTGGCAAATAAATTTATAAGATACACAAAGGTAGTCGAACCCAGAGGAATGGTGCAACGAAATTATCTCATATACTAACTATAGTTCTAAGATTTATTGTTTGAGTAGACAAAAAATTTGGTTTTGATTTTGGAAAATAAAGATAACAAAACTGAAATCTAAAAGGGTTTTAAAAGCAAATTAAAGAACACAGATTCTAGGGCAAATAATCAATCATAATACATGCAAGATCAATCAACTCAACAATGGTGGGAAATCAGAATAGAATACTATAATTCATTGGTTGGACAATTATAGCCTAGGTTACTATCATGAGACTATATATGCTTGGTTGGCCCCAAGAACACAATAATAATCAACCTTATAAAACATCAGATTTATTCCCTACAATTAATTATTCTTCCTTTTGAGACAAAAAATCAATTATATTCAATTCCTCTTCCTGTTATTAATCTTCTCCTCTCAGCCTTTCAATGAACAACAATGAATATAGAATTAATTTCATCTCTTAATTCATCATTAATTCTAAATTCTATCAATTAAATCAGGAATTAAAACTATGCAATTCGAGTTGATTAATCTAACATGCAAACATGATTAATTATACATAGCCCTAGAACCCGCTAGGGTTTCTAGCCGCTCATGATGTACATAAACACAAGAAACAATTTATTAAATGGCATAACAAAAACTTGCAATGAAAGTAAAGGTTGTTCAAGTCTTCAATCTCTAAAAACTTGAATAAAAACTGAATAATAACTAGAATAATGGTTGAATACTCTCTAAACTCAAGCTACATCATTATTTATAGAGGTAGAATTGTGTATTTTTATATCTAAGGCCAAAAATAAGATTTAACCATTAAAATCACGAATTTTCCTTTTTTCTGAATCTGTGTCGGTCGAAATGGAGTTGCGTCGGTTGAAATGAATCTTCTACATCGGTTGACACAGACTTGCATCGGTCGACGCGCATCTTCCAAGTCGGTCGACGTGAATCCACGTCGGTCGAAACAGAGACCTTCAATTTTTGCACTTTTCCAGACTTAGCCATTTTTCGCCCCTTTAAACCCTTCTGCGCAGTCTCACAGTTTTGGTCATAACGTTTGCTCCCAAACTCCGATTGACCCGAATTCAGTTGAATTGGAAAGCTCATTCAAAGACCTTTCTATTTCCATGCTCCATTACCTAAACTTCTATGAGTAGAATAAGTTGTTACTATTTCTTTGAACATCGACTGCTTTTGGTACGGGTTTCCAATTAATTTGGACTAAAACCTGCAAAATCTTACCTTCACAAGTATAATACCCCATAACTTTGACTCATGCATAAAATATGTAAATAAACTCGATAAAACTAAATAAAACACTGGAAAATAATAAAGATAAGTGAGCCAAATTACAAGCTTATCACATGCCTAGCTGTAGCCACCTTTGCTGGGGCAAGCTGGTTTTCTCTCAACGAGAACTTGTTGATTCACTTGCTTGCAGGGTTTTGCTGGCTTCTTCACAGCATGCTGCTTGGCCAGCTTTGGGTTGTTGGCGGATCAACATTTAGCATTCCTAGTAGATGTTGGAACATTTTGTGGTATTACCCTTTTACCCTTCAGCCTTGCTGATCAATGGACTTAGCATTAATGTAAACATTTTTATTTTTTCCAGTGACAACACTGATGAACATGTAGGATTGCTCAAAATGGTTTTATCAAAACCAAGACCCAATTTATCTGATGGATCTCTCTGGTCAAAAGCATTTCATCTAAAACTCTGGAGCTTTTTTAAAAGGAACATTTACATGGTTCAGGCTCTAGGTTTTTGGTCTTCAAAGAATCACACGCATCTTTTAATATATTAAAAGTTTGTAGAAGTGTTGGGTATTCTTTTTTTAAGTTTTGCGAGTTCCTTGTTGATAGAACTTGATTTTTCAATCTCACTAATCAAAATAAAAACTTTTGATCTCAATGAGGTATTTTCACCAGCTAAGATATTTTTCAACTCATAAAATTTAGAAAATTATTTCGAAAGAGAATCGAGAGAAATGTCTTCTAATCGGAGCAATATGATTCAGGGTCCTCAATGATGCATGCAGAAATGAAAGAAACTAGAAAAGAGTTGGTTACCTCGTCATCAGCTTCTTCATCATTTGCCTCGTCACCAATTGCTGCCATGAATGCCAGCAATGCTTGCTCCCTTGATTCGTCATGGGACAACACTGACCCATCATTGTTGTCGGGAATATCTATAACCTCCGTCCTAGAGAGCATAGCTTTGGCAATGACCTTCGATGCTCTGATCTCAAACAACCGCCTCAAAGGTCGCTCTCCACCTTATCCACTCGAACTTCAGTTGGTCGGGAGAGTTTCACTCAAAATATACGTGTTGGGGGCATTTGCCAAATCTCTTCTCTACTGATTGAGGGATATCAGCTTTAGTTTTTGCATTCTCCAATATTTTGGAGAGCCACCTCATCTACTCTTCAAGTTCTATGATGGAACTCTCTCATTCCTTCAAGGTGGAGGTGGAGGTGGAAGGAGTTTCTATCGTTGGTGGCCCCACTGGTCTCTCTGAGTGAAAGGGCCTATTGGGTCTTCTTTGATTTTAGAAGTCCCTTTTCACAAAGTAGGAAGCATCTTCAGCATGCTTGTCTGGCGAACTGGTAGTTGATCTGATGTCTTCATTCTTGTTCGCCATCTTGATGTCCCACCCATGAGCTTGGAGTTGAGCAAACAACTCCTTGGTGGACATCTTGGAGAGGTCTTTCTTCTTCAGCGTGGTAATTTTTACAAACCAGTAGTCCTTCGGCATCTTGGACAGGATCTTGGCATCAAAATCCACTATAGTGTACACCCTATCCAAGGTCTTTAACTCGTTGATAATAGAGTTGAACCAAGCCTCCACGCCATTGATGCTTTCTCCAGGGAGCATCATAAAGGACTCGTACTTGTCCACACAGACTTGAGGCTTGTTGCACTTTATCTCATCTGTCTCTTGACTTAGACTGCTAAGGTAGTCTCATACCTCCTTTATGCAGTCAAAGTCTATCATGTCATCCATCTATGATTTCGGGAGAGCTGAGAGAATCAGCTCGTGAGCTATGACGTCTAGCTAAACATGTTTTTTGTCCTCCAAAGTCCATTTGGTGTACGACTTCTAGATCATGTCTGGACCGGTAGTGCCACTTCTAAGATGAACATTGAGCTTCATGATTTTATAGGTCCGGTCTCCAACACATCCGCCATCTAGGGATGAATATTGTTTGGAAGTATTCCTACCTATTTATTTTTTATGTGCCAAAAGTTTGTGTAATAACCACCAAGTTAGGAATGTCTCTAGATTAGCCTAGTTCACAAACTTGTAAAGTCTTGTTAGGATATATCAACTTGTAATAGAACTGACGAAGTTGATCAAGACAAATTGAGTGGAAATTCAAAGCCCAATTTGGATCGTGTGGAGTAAGGTGAGGCCAGCTACCAGTTTGAAGCTGATGACTCAGAGAAACTGACAAACGACACCAGCCTGGGTCACCTTCAGTTTACAAAGTCAGTTCCTACTTGCACGAAAAGATAAAGAGATCAAGTCAGAGGAATCATCGAAGATCAGTCTTTAAGTTTGGAGACTCATTCAAGATTGATGAAGCACCAACCATATTAGATTCCTCGAACTAGCAAAGCTGTTCGGACACAAAAGCAAAATATTGACATTCTGTGTCAGAAAAAAATGTAACAGGTGCCGAACCTCAGGAAAAGTGCCCTGCTCTCGTCATAAAAGAGATGCATCAGATTGTATGATGCTCAAATGTCTCTAAACAGCTACAATTTGAATTACTCACACTTTGTCTATAAATACACGAAGTAATCAGAGCAATTCAAATATAGAAATGAAGAAAAAGTGCCGAAACTATGCTCAATTGAAAACCTGATCATTTCTATCATCAAGGCTATTTCTAAGCCTTCCATGTTTCATTTTAGTGAACACGAATCTCGTAGCTTCTCAGCTCAAGTTATTTGGTATTCTTTCTCTCCTAGAAAGAACATAACAATCACTGCAAATCTCCAATTGTGATTCTTACGAGCGTCTAGCCGATCAGTTCGATAGTTTAGGAGGAACTATAAAGATCTCAACTTCGAAGGAGGAGGTTGCGTGGTTTGCCCACACTCCAAATCCGCAAAGCTGAAGGGACCAGAGGCCTGGGTGATTGAGCAAGTGGACTGGTCGACACTTGTATCTACCAGCTATCTATATATCGTGAGACCCTTCAGTAATGGAAACTTAGTAAATTTCAAGACTGAGGTCTGAAGAGAGGACATAGGACTTTAGGCTCTGAAGCTCTATAAATTCATTGTGTTTTGCTGTTTTCTTATATTTTTGCAAGGTTTTTAAAACTCAACACACTTTAGTATTGAAGTATACTTGAACTGAACAATAATCTCACTGCTCGTTGACTAAGTGTTTTCTGAAACACAAACTGGTTTAGAACTACCAGTTTTATGAGTGCAAGTTTTGTTCCCAAAATTTCTGCAGCACACTATACATACTCTGATCGTGGGACCAACAATTGTTCTTCATCCGGATCAGTTATTTCTTCTTCCATGCTGCGAATTTCTCCGCATTGTATGGTGGAAGCTTTGAGATATTCACTAAGACATAGAAAAACCGCAAGGAATATGGATCTAGTCCTAAGCGACTCAAAATAGCTAGTCTGTAAAGATCAACTGCTCTGATGTCACTTGTTGGTCCCAATAAGGAGTAAGGTTTAAAATCCAATGCAAAAACTTAAATAAAGTAGTAAATAACACAAAGGATTTATAGAGGCTTGAACCAAACCATCCTACATCCTCTCTTCAGATATGCAGTTTGAAAGTCACTATGCTGAGGATTATAAAGATGTCGACGCTTTGTTGCTAGCTGATGAATGTCTGTGTCCATCAGTCCACTTGCTCACTCGCCAAGTCTTTCGCTCTCCTTTGCTTCTTCAGTTCTGAAGCGTAGGCGCACCACTTAACCTCCAATTAGTCGAGGGATTTTGTGTTCTTCCCAAGAACATCAGCTTGCGGCATACACCCATGATAGGTACCACCGGAGTAGTGGCAACTCCAAGATATTTTCTTTCTTAGACTGTAAGAAAACTGAAATAAGATCTCATGCTAGACGCAGACAACCTCGTGTCCAATACTGGAACACAGAAAGCTGTTAGAATAACCTAAAATCTTTGGAGTGTTCGAGTGTTGATTTTAGTGCTTTCGAGAGAGAACGACACAAATGATAGGAAGTTGATGGGCCAAAAAATCACCTTCTCTTGATGGATTATTGCCTCTATTTATAGGCACTCATTGAAAGGTTTGAAAATGAATTCGTTGTGAGACAAAAAGAACACGTCCAATGGTGATCTCACTTTTCCTAACTTGCAGTATTTTTTCTGTAAGAGCAGGTGGATTTTGCAACTTTGGTCATAACGACTCTTAAGCCACTCTGAGGAATGTTTACTAGTGGATTGGATGAACAAGATTTTAAGAATCTCAGACATTAAGATCTTTTTTCTTAAAGTCTGGTCTTGTAAAATCTTCGCTTGTCTTGGCTTGCTTGTGTCTCTTCTTGCTTGTTGGGTATCGCCTTGCTGGTGACTTTTGTTGGTAAGCTCCTTATTGGTGGATTACCAGCTAGTGATGATGTATCAACCAGCTTCCTCCAAAGAAAAGGGCGCTTTGCTGGTAAAGGCAATTCAGCCAACAAATCGGAACAAGCTCCTTTACTGCTGAATAGAATTTCAATGGCAAATCTCCAGAAGCTTGTGACCGGCTCCGACTTACAACTAGATAATTCCTATACAAGACATTACAAGTGTTGTCTAATCTAGCTAGAGACATCCTATCTAGTGGTATTTATGACTCATCAAAACATCATTCAAAGAAGGAATTTCTAACATAAATTCCTAACAACAGGAACATATTTTTTTCGATGACTAGGTTTGTCGAAATTCTATGTCATTAAGTAAAATGACATGTGTATTTCTAAACTATGTCGTATGAGAAAAAAAGAAAAAGGAAAAAAAAATCGAGTCAAACTTTTTCAAAATCATTCTAAAAAACTGAAATGGTATTTTATTTAATGAGATGAAGTTTTAAGGATTTTAGTTCATTTTTCGTTACTAGAAAAAAAAAATTGGGTCTTATATTTATATAGTTTAGATTAGAGAGTAATTTTGAATATTTATTTAAAAATGATTATTTAAAATTGTGAATACATTTGAATATCTGAAGTTACTAGTACACCGGAAACTAATTAATTGATTACATTTCTTTTAAATAGGGGTTTTAATCTGACCAACGTAAAGTTGGACTTTTTATAAGAAAAAGTTAAAAAATAAATGATTTTCTGCCTTGATTAATTCTTTAATTAAATATATTAAATCAATTTTTCGATATCTATTATTAAAAACATTATATGTATCTGTTTCCGTGAAACAATAATCGCTAACTATGCTCAATCAAATAATGCAAGTTAATTTGTGATAATGAAAGGACATTACCGACTTTTCCAGTTCTCGAGGTAATATCTAAAAAGAATATAAAGTGTTAATTCATTAAATTTATCTAATACTTTATTTTAGTCAAAATTGAGAAAATCAAATGGAAAAACTGAAGAAAGTTACTGGAAAAGAGATACATACACAAAACGATTCATGTTAAATTGTAATATGATGGATTCGAAATATTCATTAGAGGGAGTTTTATAGAATTTTCATGTAACAAAAAAAATTGTAATTAAATAAAAATATGAGCTCATAATAATAGTGTAATATATAGAAAAAATTCATACGAAATTTAATCTCATTATTATGAAAAGGGATAAAATTTCGGTTGATTTTGATTTTTAGCCCCTCACACCCTTTTATGCTCCATTCTCAAGTTTTTATTTTTTTGACAACTCAACGATGAAAAATATCATATTATAAAAAAAACGTATCATTTTATTTTTAAATTTGATAAATTTTTTATTGGCAGTAGCTCATCCCAACCTTCTCATAATTCCAATCTTCACATAAATCCGCCTATGTTCAACACATGCAGGGTCATTTATTTTCTTAGACAATGATTAACGTATATAAAAACTTTATATATATGATCCTTATTTTATTTTACGTGGTAAGCAAAAAATAATGAGAACTAGTAATTTTATCCCAAGTTGTTTTATTTTAGAGAATTTTATCTTAAGTATTTTAGCCACATTTATATTTTGCAATTTTTCAAATATCTTTCATTAGAGTTTTTTATCACTGATTTTATTTCATCATAATTTTATCCCAAGTTGGAATCAAATTTATTGACAAGATAAAATGTGGGATAAAACACATTGATTAAAAATATTTGGAATAGAACTCCCTGATCAAATAAAACTGTTGGATAAAAATCAATAACTAAAAATAACTTAAGATAAAATTAAGTGAAATGAATTTTTTTTTGGGATAAAATTACTTAGTTTTCCTTAAAAGAAATTTGTATATAAAAGAAATTCAGATTGAAGAGAGGCTAGCATAAAATCTATAATTTTTTTAATTTGAATTCTCCTACAAATAATTAAATAAGAGATCAAACTACTTAAAAAAACTTGGAGAATAAATTACCTGTAAAAGAAAAGCATAACTTAGTCACCACTTCAACTATATTTTAGTGGCTTGATAAATATTAAAGTAAATAATCATAACTTTTCTATCTAGAAATAATTTCGGCGTTGGAATTCCCAAATTCATGTAAAAAGAGCAAAATACAACATAATTCACAATGTTTGTTAATATTTTTTAAAAACAATCCGTATTTATTAAATCATATTTTCAAATTAACAACATTTTAATTGTTTTATCAAAGATATTCTGTTACTGGAAATTCGACGCTGTTGAAATAAGGATTGTGTTGAACATTTTTTTTCAAAACTTGTTTGAAATATAGTTTTAATATCTAGTTCAAGACTAGGGGTGGAGCAGACAGACATCGAGAGAAACTCGAGGACTATCGAGTGGTTGTTGTATATGGAAAAGATTTGGTGTATAAAATTAATGGATAGATTAAGATATGAAATATTTTTATCATAATGGGGATTTTCCTTATGTATACAGAAGTCTCTCCCTATAAATATTTCTACTTCCCATCATTGTATTTTTCACATACTTTATATTCTCTCCACCATTAAAATCATTAGCGAGAGGCTTGAAGAGTGAATGAAGAGCTTACGCTCAAACCACTATAAATTATTGTGTTCTTTATTTTTTCTATTTGCTATTTGTGTTTGTGATTTCTTCGATTCACAACAAATTGGTGTGGTGAACATGGACAAAAGGATTGCGATGGGTACAGTCAAATTTGAGGTGGAGCATTTCACAGGTTTTAACGATTTTGGATTATGGAGGTTGAAGATGCAAGCGTTGTTGGTGTAACAAAGAGATGGGGATGCTTTGAAGGGAAAGGTTGGGTTGCCTAGTATGATGGCTGATAAGCTCGTAAATACACTCACTTATCCATATTTTTCTCATTTTTTTTACTTAATTTATGTTTAGTTATTAGTTATTTTCGTGCATAAATGTATATTAGATGATGTTATGCTTGCCATGGTAAGTTTTTTCAGGTTTTTAGGCTAAAAAATGGTCTAGTGATGAAAAGAGTCAAAATGACGAAGCTGTTGTTTTGGTCAACACACGGGATGTCGACCACATAAAAGATAAAGCCGAAAACCCGAGAAAGACCTCCATATCGACCGACATGGTGCATGTCGATCGACGCGGTGGAGCGATGTTGATCGAAGGCAGGAAAGAAGATGGGCTCGACATGGAGATCCATGTCGATCGACACACCCTATGTCGATCGACATAGATGTTAGATGGCGATCGAACTTGGAGTTGAGATGAGGAACGACATGAAGCTCCATGTCGATCGACACGGAGGCCCGAAAAGGAATGCTTTGCCAGATTCGGATGTTTTTTATATTCGAAGCCCAATACCTTGTTGAGATATATTTTCTCCTCTATAATGCATCATATAGTTCGAAAATTGCATAGCATTTAGACTCTTATCATACTTTAGACTTTAGAATTTAATTGAGCATTGGAGTTTATGACGACTTCAAGGTTCTTATTCCCTGTAAGTTATTTAATACCGTGTTTGCTTTTATTCTATCCATGTTTTGTGGCTAGAAACCCAAGCAGGTTCTAGGGCTTTGATAATTATCTTGATTAATGTTCAAATGATTTAACTCAATAAACATGGTTTAATTCAATCGAATCCAAATTTAATGAATGATCAAGACATGAAATTGAATCTAGGTTTGTAGTTATCAATTGAAGGACTGAAAGGTGATAATTGGTAATATGAAGAGGAAATTAAATACAATTGATTTTTGTCTCAAAAGGAAGAATTAATTGTAGGTTTAAATTTGATAATTATTGAGATTAATTAATGTCGTGTTCTTGAAACTGAGAGGAGATATTCACACATTAGTAATCTAGGGTTTAAATTGTCAAACAGGGAATTGAATCCATTTGAATCTGATCATTACCCCATTGTTGAGTTGATAAATTTTGCATGTTGATAGTTTGATTATCTGCCCTGAAATCTGTATCTTTATTTACTGTTTTAAAAATCCTTTAAATTCCTGTTTTGTCATCTTTAAATTCATAAAAACCAAAACCCTGTTTTCAAGTGCTAAACAAACAAGATTTGAAAACTATAGCTAGTACATAAAATAGATTTGTCATACATTCCCTGTGGGTTCGACAATCCGTGTTATAAATTTATACTATTTTACTATAATTTAACTTATAGTTTATGGTTGATCAAATTGGCACTGTTGTCGGGGAATGTTAGAATTTATTCTATTTCTAGTATGTTTTTAAATTTATTGGATTGAGTTTTTATTTTTTTTATTACTGTTCGTGTTGGTGTGTGTGCGTTGTTTTTTTGGATCAACTTCTGTTTCGATCAACATATCCCGTGTCGATCAACACAGACAAGTCACTCGTGTCGATTGACACACCCCGTGTCGGTCGACGCCGCTGACTTTTCAAGTTTTTCTTTCTTAGGTTTTACATGAACACAAGGGCCCAGGGGAGACCACTCAAAGCCTTTGATCCAAAAATCGAGGTAACAATCAGGAAAAGAAAGAGCAAGGAAGACACTAACACAATCATCGAGATGGAGCCAACACACAATCGGAATGAAGCGGATGATCTTAGGATGCCACCTTTGGAGGATCCTGATACTCAAATCACAACTAGGAGTGCTCTTTTGCTTGTCCAAGAAGTGAACCAAATGAGGGGACTGATCAAACAGTTGATGGCAGAAAGCGAAGCAGAAAGAACTGAAGTTGCACGGCGAGAAAGAGTAAGAAGGCGCCGAGAGGACTCCAACGATGAGGATCCTAATGCATGGCGAGAAAGTACAGACCGCAGCCCGATAATGAAGGATTTGTTATTGGAATTAATGCCAAAATTTTGAACTAAAAACCGGTCTAATTCAGATGGTTTAGCAGAACCAATTTGGTGGCCGAGCTGTGGAGGATCCATACACACACCTCAGGATGTTTGTTGAAGTGTGTGACACTGTCAAGCAGATTGGAGACAGCCAAGATATAATCAGGCTGCGTTTGTTCCCCTTCTCACTTAGGGATCAAGCACGGGCTTGGGTAAAACTTTGGATTGCAGCAGCATCAGGACTTGGGAGGATCTCCGAGCAGAATTCCTTTATATATTCTTCCCACCACCTGTGATCATTCAGAAGAAGATGGAGATTCTACAGTTCCATCAGAAGATCGATAAGTCCTTGTTCAAGGCCTCGAGCAGATTCAATGAGCTGTTGAGGAGCTTTCCCAGACATGGAGTTGATGCCGAGAAGCAGATACAAATCTTCTATAGGGGTGAACGAAAGAACCCAAGAATCGGAGGACAATATAGCCGGAGGTTCTGTGATGAGCAAGTTTGCTGACAAAGCCCTCAAGATGTTCAAGAAAATGGCCATGCACACTCAAAAGTAGGCGAATCTAAGGAGACCACAAGTCAAAGCTGTTGAAAAGAAGGAACCGGATGACACCCTCAAGAAGGAGATAGAGAAGCTCAAGGGGGAGATAAAGAAACTGACATCTAATGTTTCTATTGTTGCTGTTGTACAGGTTGATCTCGTAGCCCGTGTGAATTCTATGGACCATGGAGGCTACCAAAATCCATACCGGCAAGAGGATACCAACATTAACCACCGAGAGCATGCCCTAGATTTTCTTATGCTTAGCCAACAGACGCGGAACACCCTCCATCTGGATTTGATGTGGAAAATGGTGAGATCGTGGAGAAGATGAAAGAGAGCCTCGACGAGGTGCTATCCCAGTTTATCAAAGCCTCAGACTACCGGGTTGGAAAGATCAAGCAAGAAGTGGTCGGGGTAACTACTAAGGTGGACCGACTTGGGTAGCATGTGCAGATGATCGAGACTCAAGTGAGTCAGATTGCTACCTCACCTGGGACACAACACAAGCAAGGAAAGCTGCCAGGGACACCGAAGTGAACCCCAAGAACCAAAAGGAGTGGAAGGAGATAAAGCTGAGGTATGGGACGAGCTACAAAGGCCCGGAGATGCCCCAAAGCGAGTTTGGGGGAGAAGAGGAGGAGTTTCTCGCGGAGGAGACCTCTGTTTCGACCAACACACCACACATCGGTCGGCACAAAGAGCTTGACATGGAGAACATGTTGAGCGATGAGGAGCAGTCGACGCAGGATGCCTTGACCGAGACACGCATGTCGATCGATGCCCCACATGTCGATCGATATGCCCAGCCAGAAGCAGCGACCAATGTGGTCGAGTCTCGGTCAACACAGAGAGGTTCCGAAGGGAAAAATTCAACCAAAAAGGCTGATCCAATTCCTCCGATGCCATTTCCTCAAAGATTTGCCAAGCAGAAGGAAGATTCAGAGTTTTCAAGGTTTGTGGAGAATTTGAAGAAGGTAAGTATCAACTTACCACTGATTGAAGCTTTAAGAGAGATCCCGGGATACATAAGTTGATGAGCGAGAAAAAGCAGTTTGTGGAAAACTCAACAGTCAAGCTTCACGAGCAGTGCAGTCTCCTACTCCAAAAGCAAGTGTCGATCAAAAGAAGTGATCCGGGTTGCTTCTCAATCCCAGTCAAGATTGGGGGGATAGAGTTCCAAAGGGTGTTGTACGACACTGGTGCCAGCATTAATCTGATGCCCTACTCCATCTTCAAGTGCCTCAACATTGAAGAGATGAGGCCGACTACAATAACTTTGCAGACGGCGGACCGATCTGTGTCTCGCCCAAAAGGTATACTAGAGGATGTTCTCATTCGTGTCGGTCATCTAATCTTTCCTGCAGATTTTATAGTTTTGGATATGAAAGAAGATGTCGACATACCGCTGATTCTAGGAAGAGAATTTGTGGACACAAGTGAAGCGGTAATCAAATGTCGAACTGGCAAGATCACTTTGCATGCAAATGATGAGAACATCACCTTTGTGATCGACAAAAGCCGCCAGCAGTCCAAATGCAACCAAATCACTTCCATTGAAGACTCTGAGGATGAAGTGGAGGAGACTGAAGAAGAAAAGGAAAATCGAGCTGCCATTGAATGGGAGCGAGGGAATGAGATGACAAAATTTCCAATTACACTATATCATCCTGAGCTCACTACTATCATTCTAGACAAAATGATCTATATGATTGATGCAAGGGGGCGGTGAGTCTGGACCCGACCTCCTTGGACATGAGAATTGAGGTACCGTCGAGCTACATCGTTGACCAAGCACTTGTTGGGAGGTAATCCAACCTTTACACATTTTTTCCAATTTGTGTTTTAATTTTTGAACTATGTTTCTCTTGTTTATTTTGAAAAAAAATCGAGGAGGAGCCTCTGTATCAATTGATATGTCTGGTGTCGATCGACACAGAGGATCAACATGGACAACATTTCAACCAAAGATTGGGGTCGACAGGAAGGCTCCGTATTGACTGACGCAGCGCAGGTTGACCGACACAGAGTGCCAGCAACCAAAAAGGCCAATGTCAAGAGTTTGAAACCCTCCTAAGGATAAAATGTTGTTGTCTGAGATCAACTGCCTGGTACTATTCCTACTCTTGTCTGATTTTTAAACCTTTTCTACTCTCTGAGTTTGAAATAAGTTTAGGGGAAAGTGTACAAGAATTGGAACCCTCTATCCTTTATTATTCTTTATGTTATTTAAATTTATACCTAGAGAAAAAAAATATGGATATAGTGTGAGAAAAATTATTGAGTTTTGAATCAATCTAAACTGAGTGTGAGTTTGAAATTGATTGATGATGAGTTTGAATTGGATTAATTATGGTTAATTGCTTATGAATGTAGAATACCGCATGATAGGACTTGATTGAAACATGCGCTTGCATGATGTTTGAGTGAATTGAAGTTGTCTATTGGAGAAAAAAACTGAACCCTAGTGAGATTTTGAGCCTTATATTCATTTGATGTGAGATTCACATGTATGTTTTTATTTCTCTAGAACTTGTTGGTTTTCTGTTCAGAGACTGAATAGTGTGCACAAGACTAGAAAATGATTTTAGGCCATCTTTGTTAGCCTAATTCCTAAACACTGTCCTTTCACATATTAAACTATCCCTAGTCAACCCCATTGAGCCTAACTCCAATTTTTTTTATCTTGTCTATGAGATTTAAGGAGAATAAGAATGGTTAGATTTTTGATTTGGTGAAGATACATGTAAATTAGTGGTAAATAAAGATTATGATTGTTTAGCTTAAAAGAAAATTAGAATTCTCATAAGCTCCCTACACAAAAGAAAATATTCATATGAGCATAAGAGATTCAAAAGAGCGAAAGGAAAAAAAGAAGAAGAAGGAAGAATTTGATTGATGAATTTGAGGAGATGAGGTGGATGAAAAGAATTGAGTGGTTTTGAATTGAGTTGGCCAGCTTGATTGATTCTAGTCACTTGATTATATTTACCTACTTTGTCAGAGAAAGCCTATATTACAACCCGATCAATATCCTTTTTGATTCTAGACTTGTGTGCACATTCTAGCAGTGAAGATTTTAGAAAATTTGCAAGCCTATGGTAGAAATTTCTTCATACATGTTCTGATTGCTTTCATTCTACCTAAACACTAGTGTGATGGGAAAAACATTTTCCTGTGAGTCTTCAGCCGTTGATGAATATTCTTCCAAATTGCTTGTGTGATATGAATTTTTATCCTTGAATGTGATTAATCTAGTGAGGCATTGCACTTTTAACTGCATGAGATTCCAATTCTTTATTTTCTATTGATTGAGGACAATCAAACATTTAAGTTTGGGGGGATTGATAAGCTCGTAAATGCACTCACTTATCCATGTTTTCTCCTTTGTTTTAGTTAATTTATATATAGTTATTAGTTATTTCCGTGCATGAGTGTATATTAGAGGATATTATGCTTGTCACGGTAAGTTTTTGCAGGTTTTTGGGCTAAAAAGTGGCTAAGTGGTGAAAAGAGCCGAAATGATGAAGGTGTTGTTTTGGTCGACACACGGGATGTTGATCGACATGGAAGACAAAGCAAAAATCCGAGCAAGACCTTCGTATTGACCGACATTGTGCATGTCGATCGATGCTGAGGATCGATGTCGATCGAAGGCAAGAAAGAAGAAGGGCTCAACATGGTTATCCATGTCGATCGACACACCCTTTGTTGATAGACACATATGTTGGATGTCGATTGAAGTTGGAGTCAACATGAGGAACTACATGAAGCTCCATGTTGATTGACACGCCATGTGTCAATTGAGACAGAGGCCCGAAAAGGAATACTTCCCCAGATTTGGATGTTTTTGATATTCCAAGCACAATACCTTGTTGAGATATATTTTCTCCTCTATAAAACATCGTATAGATAAAAAATTGCATAGCTTTTAGCCTCTTATCATACTTTAGACTTTAGAATTTAATTGAGCATTGGAGTTTTTGAGGACATCAAGGTTCATATTCCTTGTAAGTTATTTAATACCGTGTTTGCTTTTATTCTATCCATATTTTGTGGCTAGAAACCCTAGCAGGTTCTAGGGCTTTGATAATTATTTTGATGCATGTTTAAATGATTCAACTCAATAGGCATGGTTTATATTGAATATATGTTTGTAGTTATCAATTGAAGGACTAAAATGTGAAAATTGATAATAGGAAGAGGAAATTGAATACAATTGATTTTTGTCTCAAAAGAAAGAATTAATTGTAGGTTTAAATCCTATAATTATTGAGATTAATTAATGTTTTGTTCTTGAGACCGAGAGGAGATAGTCACACATTAGTAATCTAGAGTTTAAATTGCCAAACAAGTAATTGAATCCATTTGAATCTTATCATTACCCCATTGCTGAGTTGATGAATTTTGCATGGTGATAGTTTGATTATCTACCCTGGAATCTGTATATTTATTTATTGTTTTAAAAACCCTTTAAATTCCTGTTTTGTCATCTTTAAATTCATAAAAACCAACCTATTTTCAAGTACTCAAACAAACAAGATTTGAAAACTATAGCTAGTACATAAAATAGATTTATCATACATTCCTTGTGGGTTCGACAATCCGAGTTATTTATTTATTTGTCACTATTTTACTACAATTTAACCTGTACTTTACGGTTGATCAATGACGGAGCAACTGAAGAAAGACGCAATAGCAAAAGCGTACAGTGCACTGATTCTGAGTCTCGGAGACACAATGTTGAAGAAGGCATCGAAGAAGAAAATGGCGTCAACAGTATGGACCAAACTTGAATCCTTACACATGACAGAGTCCCTAACAAGTCGACTCTATCTTAAACACAATATTCTTTAAAGATGCAAAAGATAATCTTATCAACTAGCATCTCGACAAGTCAATAGATGGATCCTGATTTAGCAAATATCGAGGTGGTGATTGATGATGGGGATCAAACGATGATGTTGTTGAGTGTGTTACCTAAGAGCTATTCGAACTTTAAGGAAGTCTTGTTGTATGGAAGATAGTTATTAATCTTGGATGAGGTTCAATCTGCGCTAAACTCAAAGGAGTAGAATGAGAAGAACGAGGAGTGAGAGAACCTTCATAGAGAAGGCCTGGTGGCTCGAGGAATAAGAATAAAGGGAATTCCATATCAAAGGTGGAGTCGAAGATTAGGTGTTATCATTGCCAGAAGGAGGGACATCTTAAAAGGGATTGTTTGGAGATGCAGACAAAGCACGAGCAACAATCGGATGTGGTTGTTGTGAATCAAAAGTATGAGTTTGTAGAGGTGTTGGTAATTTTGAAGGATAGTTCGAAGAGGGAATTAATTTTGACACAAGTTGAACATTTCACATTACACCGAATAAGCCATGACTAAATGGTGACGAGGAGATAGATAACTCGGGTGTTCTACTAGGTCACAATAAGTTATATAAGGTGGTTGGAATGAGTTTGTTGAGGATTAAGATACATGATAATGTAGAACGAGTCCTTCAAGGTGTACGATATGTTCCAGAGTTTAAGAGAAATTTGACTTCTCTGTGGATGCTTGACGAATTGGGTTACACGATCAAGATGGAAGTTGGGGTCTTGAAGGTACTCAAAGGGTCTTTGATCTTTATAAAAGGGGTTCAAAGGTATGAGATTTACATTGATGGGGATCATGATGATCGTGGTGGATTTGTTTGCGATGAACGACAAGTTAGAACTGTGGCACAAGAGACTCAATCACATAAGTGAGAGGGTCTACAAGAGTTGTCAAATTAGTATCTATTACTAGGGGATGATATCAAAGAGTGGAGTTCTATGAGAATCCGATTTATGGGAAATTTCATCAGGTTAAGTTTGGAGCTGAGAGACAGAGAGCTCAAGGAACTTTGGATTATATCTGGTCAGACTTGTGGGGGCCGTTGAGGGTAAGTTCGAATAGAGGATCGAGGTACTTCATGAGCCTCATTGATGATCACTTGAGAAAAGTGCGGGTCTACATCCTGAAGAAAAGTGATGCCTTTGGAAACCTTCAAGAAATGGAAAGTGTTGATCGAGAATAAATTAGAAGGAAGGTGAAGAGGTTGTGAACTGACAACGACCTTAAGTATTGCTCAAAGGAGTTTGAGAGGTACCGTTTGCAGTATAGTATTGCGAGGCACATAATAGTGGCTGGAACACCTCAACAGAATGAATTAGCAGAGAGGTACAATCAGACACTACTCAAAAGAATGAGGCTTATGTTGTTAAGTGAGGAGTTACCCAAGTGGTTATGTGTTGAAGTAAGTAACTACTGCAACTTATTTGATCAACTGGAGCCCCTCAACTGCACTAGGTTTCAAGACACCAGAAGAAATATGATCAGATCATATTCCGAATTTTAGCAACCTTAGAGTATTTGATTGTGTGGCTTACGTGAATATCAAAGAAGATAAGCTTGGGATGAGGGTATTAAATTTCATATTTATTGGGTACCCAGAAGGAGGAAAAAGGTACAAGTTATGGTGTCTTGAGTTGAGGATAATGAAGTGCATCATTAGCAGGAATATGGTTTCAAGAAGGAGCTTATTGGAAACTTGGATAAAGGAGACGAGGAGAGGAGTAATGTTCTCGAGGAATAAGGTAGTACTCTCAAAGAACAATTCTTAGAGGATCGACCAGTCAAGGTTGAAGGTGATAGATCAGATGTTGAGATTGAGGTGGACCAGGTCGGTAGGTCTGGAAGATCATCTTAGGAGGATGAATGGATCGAGGGTCGAGTGCACTTCAAAATCATAATCTCTCAAAAAATAAGTAATGAAAGAATATAAGACCTCCCACCTAATTCAGTTATGTTGATGTGGTAGTATATGTCTTCATTATGGCTGAAGAGGTAGAGCTCGATGATACTGAACCGAAGAGTTATACCGAGACCATAAGTTGTAAGGAGAGGCTTAAAAGGCTCGAAGCCATGAAGAAGGAGATAGACTTTTTAAAGAAGAATAACACCTAGGTGTTGGTAGTTAATTGTAAGTGGTTATTTATGAAGAAACATGAGTTTTCTTGGGTTAGATTCAAAGTAAGACTAGTTGCTCTAGGCTTCATGCGATTAGGATGATCTTCTTGTTATTTGCTTTGTACAATGTAGAGATGGAGTAATTGGGTGTGAAGATTGCGTTTATGTATGGAGAGCTGGAGGAAAGGATCCTTATGACTCGACTTGAAGGCTTTGAGGAAGCTGGAAGTAGGGAGAAGGTGTGTCTTATGAACAAGTCATTGTATCGATTGAAGTAGTCTTCAAATTAGTGGAATGGGTGGTTCAACAATTTTATGATTCGGTATGACTTTGTTTGATACAAACACAATGTTTATATTCGATGTGAAGATATGGGCACTCGAATTTATCTACTGTAGCATGTAGATAATATGTTATTTGTGAGTTGAGATAAGAAAAGAATAACCAAATTGAAGAATGCTCTAAGTCATGAGTTCGATATGAAGGATCTTTGTTGTGCTCGAAGGATCCTAAGGATGTAGATAGTTTGAGACAGGGCTCGAAGGAGACTCATTTCTCAAAAAGAATACTTGATGAAGGTTTTTAGGAGCACAAGATGAAGTATGTGTTAGGAACTAAACTTTTGTTCCCTTCTTAATTTGATATTTTGATATGTCAAATCTTACTTTAGCACTAAGTTTCTGGAGTTCTATAATGTAATCCCTGCATAGGATTATTTGAGTTGTAATAGAACTTAGGTGTTGAAGACCGAGCAAAGGAAATGCTCAAAGATTTGAAGAAGTGTTCGTGCGTGAAACTTAGTTTCACAAAGTAAGGCTAAGGCTATACCGACCTTGGGTAGTCAGTATAGAGCTTACCATACTGACTTATGAGAACTCAATATGAGGGTTGCCCGTACTGAGTCACGGAATGTCGGTATGGAGGCTTTCTAAATAAGCACGCGGAACACAAGGAGAACCGATCGAAGTCAGACTTAAAGTGTATTGAATGCCAAGTAAAAATCAATATGAGGATGTCCCATACTTGGATTCCTTGGACTGAAACTAAGTCTGACAAGAGTAGGTAGAAAGTACAAGGTAAGTACACCTTTTCCGAGCAGAGCATGCCTACCAAAGGATGGCTATGATTGGACATCATTCTTCTTATCTCTAACGACTGGAATTTTGAGTTTAATGGGCAGAAATTCAAACATTCAAGGATGCTCCTATAAATAAGTCTACATTTCAACCAAAAAAGGTTACGAATTCTCAAGCTAAGATAAGCCAAAGCTCTGCCAAACTTTCTTCTGAAAAATTCTCTAATACTCCGTATTCTAAGCATGAGACTTGAGTTTCCAACTCAAGTTTATCACACAGTGCATCTGTTTAAGTGCACGAGGTTGAAGCTATACCTTGGTGAATATTAATTTTCTAAGTAATATTCACAGCAGTCGGTGTTCTACTCTGGAACACTAATTCCTACGGGCACTAGCCAACCAAGCTCAGTTCTGGGAAGAACAAGTACACATCCAACCTACCGGGAAGAAGGCTATGGGGTACGTCCTCACTTCAACCTAAAGACTAAGTCAGCAAGGAGTTCCTAGGCGAATGATGATAGCATACCGAAGGACGGAGTGTCGATGGGCTGTTCATAGATCGTAAGGAGGCCTGTATTAAACTTAGTGGATTCCCGATTGATTTTGGAAGAGTGGACATAGGATTTTTAACTCCAAACCACTGTAATATCATGTGTTCCTTATTTGCTTCTTTAAGTTTCTACATACTTAGTTTCTCATACTTACTTTGAAACCTTCAATACTTGGCTACGTATTGAAGTGTATATTTGTGAAACTTATTTAAATACCTATCTGAGCTTAACTTACTTTCAGTAACCCAAAATTGAGTTCCAGTGAATTTTGGAGAGCATGTGCAAATCAAACTTACTTTCCGTTGCGTATTATATTCTCTAATTTCGGGACCAACAAGCGGTATCACGCGCCAAGGTTCTTATAGACCAAGGTTGTGTTGAGTCGCTTAGGACTAGATCTCTATTTCCTTGCATTTGTTTGTTTTGTGTGATCTAAGCACAGGTTAAACAAGATGGCACACATTACCAAGCTTCACAAATATACTTCAGAGAACTTAAACATATGGAAGAAGAGATCTCTAATCATGTTCAAAAATGTCTATCCTCAGATGGCAGAATTTCTTTCCACCGGACCTATTAAGATCACGAAGGTGAATACTCAACTCAGTGGAGCCGCAAGTCCAGCAATAGTAGATAAGCCATATGTTGAGTGGACAAACGAAGATCGACTTTTTTTCAGCTGGACTCAATTGCTATGGAACTAATCCTTCAATCCCTACCCGAGTCGTTGGTTGTCGAAGCCTTAGCTTATGACAATGTGAAGTAGATGTGGGATTTCTTTGGCACTCTCTGCCAAGAGACCGATCCAATGAAGCAGAACAAACTTCAAAACTGTGTAGATAAGTATGGGTCATTTCAAATGCTTCCTGAGAAAATATAAAATCGATGGAAGCAATATTTAATGTTATTATCTGTGAACTAAAAAACTTGGGAGAGAATATGCTATTGCAGATGTAAATGCGAATATTCTCTCCAAAGATGCCAAAGGAAGACTGGTTCGTCAAGGTCACGAGCCTAAAGGAGAAGGATCTCTCTAAAATGTCGACGAAGGATGTGTTCGCCCAGCTCCAAGCCCATGAGTGGGACATTCAAATAGCGAACAGGAACGAGGCAGTAAGGAGTGTCAACACTCAAGCAGAAGAAGATGTTGCCTTCTTCGTCAAGAAGGACTTCAAGAGAAGGCCCCAAAAGCCTTATCAAGCTGACAGAGCAGCCGGTCAAAGTTCTGCAACAAAGTCAGCACCAACACCTTCCTATTCCCATAAGAAGGAAGAGAAGGCCTCGCTCCCTGATTTAGAAGAGAAAATGTGAAAGCTAGCCAAGCTTATCGAAGAAGCAAAGGCCAATCCAGAAAGCTCTCGAGGAGGTGACCTGAAGTTCACCTAAAGAGCACCAAAACCGTGCTTTGAGTGCAACTCTCCGAACCACCACAAATATGAATGCCCTCTTGTTTCCAAAGAGGAGATAGAGAGCGTTTGAAGAGGATTTTTGAGAAGAAAGCCTCTAGAGCTGTTGCCAAAGCCATGCTCTCGAGAACCGAAGTGCTTGACATTCCAGACCATGATGATGGTTATTTCACGTTGGATGATGAAGCGGAGGAAGAAGCCTTCCTGGTTCTCATGGCTAACTTGGGAAAGGAGACACCAGACGAAGAAGCTTCAGATGCAGAAACTGAGTTTGGAAATCAGGTAAATAAATCTAATTCTTCTCTCTATTCCTCTGCACGCATTCTCGAAGACTATGAATCTACTTGCTCGAATTCAAATAAATTTTCCCTCGAAAACATTTCTAAAGAATTTGCAAAAGTCTATTAGTTAAAAAATATTATATGAATTGACTAAGATTAAAGAAGAACATTCCTCCTTACGTACTAATTTTAAAAACCTTTCTGAGGAATGTGAGTCTATAAAATCAAAAATAGCTCAAGATCAGAAGCTGATTTGTTCTCTATATTTGAGTTCCAAAAAAGTTGTTGAGGCCTTGAATAGCAAATGAGACCCCTCAGACAAATCAGGCTTAGGCTTTAATGAGGACATTCCGAGCAATCATGCATCAACTTCTCAAAGTAGAAATTCAAGTGATCATCATTTTAAAAACAATTCTAGTTTAGAAGTTAAGTTGTTAGGCAAAGGAGTAGTTAGTACAAACAAGGACTCCAGAGTGGCTAATCAAGGCACATGGAAGAAGTCAGTTTCCAAACTGAGTTTCAACCCAAAGCTTAAAAGTAATTTGGTTTCAAAACCAAATAAACCTGAGATGAAGTCTACTATACCTAAGAAGTGGGTGAAGCAAAATGTTCCAAATGTGAGAAAACCTACTCCAACAGCTAAGACTGAACTTCACAAGAAGTCAATATCATTTCCGGATTCGAGAAATCCAAAGTTCTTTACTTATAACTCCTATGAGAAAAGGACTTATCCGAGTAGGAGGGACACCTACTTGAGGTCTGAACCCAATCATTTCTCTATTTCAAGGGCTAGGAAGATTGTATACCCCGGACTTGGTTTTCAAGAACCAAATAGAAACTTAGTTTCAAGAAACTCAGTTTCTAGGAAGTCGGTTCCAGGTAACTTGGTTTCGAGAAACTCAATTTCTCGTAAGGCTTCACACACACACACACACACTATTCCTTCTCATATGCATTCAAATAGCATACATTATTATAGAAGGAAGAGAAAGGCAGAGAAGGCTGCAACACTTAAGATTAAGGTGAAACAAGTTTGGATTCCTAAGGGATGGATTCCAAAGACTAACCAAGCAGGACCTGCAGAAGCTCGGGTACCTAAAATCTAACATTGTTTGTTTTGCAGGTACAGGGTCACCAAATTCAGCTCAAGAAGAAGAAGCGAGCTTGAATTTTGGATAGTGGGTGCTCTGCCAACATGACCGGAGAGAAGGAATTGCTCTCAAACCTGAATGGCAAGAGGACCCCCAGTTGTCTTTGGAGACAATTCAAAGGGGAGGGTCATAGGCAAAGGATGCTTGTAATACAATGGGATCACCATCAACAACGTATCCTTAGTCACCAACCTTAATTATAATCTGCTGAGTATCAATCAGCTTATCCAATCTAGATATGAGGTGATATTTGCCGAAGATGAATATCTGATCAAAGAGAAAGTCTCCAAGGAGATCGTGCTGAAAGGAATGAAGAAAGGGAGTCTATACATGGTGGATTAGGAGAGCGAACAGCCTGATGATGCACTGTCAAAACTAATACAAAGTTTCCAACGCACACAAGGTTTAATTATCAATCCAGGTACTTTCTCATTTCGCCCATTGAACTACCGTTTAATCATGTGAAGAGTTATAGCTAGGTTTGATCATGATCAATATCGTTGAGTGATTTCTATCAAACTAGGCATTCAATAACTAAGCTAACAATAATTTCTAAACAACAAACCAAACCAACATTCATCATATTGCATTCTCAATACAATCAATCAATTTCCTCAAAACTTTAGTAGAACAAGACAAACAAACACTCAAATGAGATAGAAAGGATGTTGAAATGAACGTAGATGTAATTTAATTAGGTTAGTCATCGATGCAAACACATTTTAATCCCTAGAAGGATGATCAATTCACTCATTTCTAGCCAATCCCCTTTGTACCGGTGAATCAACCATGGATGAAATTAGAAATCTCAAACAATTACGTTATCAACCCCTAACTCACTCCAAATAGCTCGTGAATTCTAGACCTATGCACTTCCTCTATTTTGCAATTTCCCTGCATTTTTTCTTCAATTTGTCAGCACCATTTCGGGTTTTCACCTCCCCAAATCTCAATTCTTCATCCACAAAAACATGTAAGTCTGCAAAAATATCCACGGATCAAATATCCTTTGACAAAAATAAATAATACAATCTAAAATCAACAAACAAACAACCTAACATTTATTTCAAAAACCAAAATTACCAAAAGCAATTAAAAGATTGGGTTGCCTTCCAACAAATGTTTCTTTATAGTCAATAGCTTGACTTCTTACCTCGATCTCATCAATCATGATCAAATGGAGAAGAACCGGAGCTCATACCTTGCTCCAAATGCCATTGCTCATTCGGAAAAATCAACTTCCTTCTTGCACTCTGGGGTGGGCCATCCTCAACTCGAGCTTTCTTTACTCTTGATCTTGCTCAAAATAATCCCCCGGATCAAGGTCTTCCTCCTTGCTTTCACCCATAGCATCCCGTCTAGAATCATCATCTTCCTTCAATCTCTTCTTTTGAACTCCCTTATCAAGTTCCACTTGTCTTTCATCACTCTTGTCATCCATGCTTGTCGGAGGTAAAGAGAATACTACCTCTTTTCCACAACAACGGAAAGTAAGTTCACCACTCTTCATGCCAAACAATGCATCGACCGTGTGTAAGAATGGCCTTCTAAAAATTAGGTGAATATCCCCTTTGTTCTTCATATCAACTACCAAGAAGTCCCCCGAAAATGTAAAACTCAAAACCTCTACATGCACGTCCTCAACAACACCCCCTTGGGCAAAACAAAACATGATTAGCCATTTGAAGGACTTGGCTTGTGGGTTTCAACTCTCCAATTTCCAATTCTTTGTATAAGCTCCAAGACATCACATTTACACTAGCCCTGGAATCACACAAGGCCTTCTCAAAACTTGTATCCCCAATCTTGTAACTTATGATAAAACTTCCCGGATCCTCCTTCTTGTTAGCAACTTGCTTCTCTCCTTGATCCTCACTTTTATCAACAAACTCACCTTCACTCATTACAAACTCAAATGAACCACCATCCAGTTTCAACTCATCAAGTAAAGGAGCTCGTTGGATCTCCTCCGGATTTGGCATCTCAATATCACCCTTCTTCACGTAATCAAATAAATGAACTTCTTCACTTTGGGCTTCTTTCTCTTTGTCATTTACTCTTTCAACTTCAAATTCCTTTACCACCTCTTCTTCACAACTTTTTCTTCAACTTCCAACTCCACACTCTCAAGCTTTGGAGTCATAACCAACATCGTCTCATCTCGACTTCGCTCTCCATCCAACACATTGCAACTTTTCTTTTGTATGATTTCTGTGTCGCTCGAAAATTTTCCAGCTTGGTGGTTCCCACTTAATTGCTTGGCAATTGACGATATTTGCAATTGGATTTCAGCAAGCATACCATCATAATTCTCAAATTTATTTTCTAACTCCTCACTTGGATTCTTTCTCACCTCTTGATTCCCAAATCGACTACCTCCTCCAACGTACCCACCTTGGCTACTACTTCCCCCGTTTTCCAATTGCATAGGAGGGTTAAGAGCATTGTTGGGGTTAGCGTAAGAGAAATTGGGGTGGAAACGATTAGAAGGATGATAGTGCATATTACCCGGTGGATTGTATGGAGCTCGATTGTTGTTGAACCCCATTCGTTGATTGATAAAGTTCACGTGCTCCAGGTAAACCTCCTCTTGCTTCATCAACATCATATCATCCCTTCTACCCCCCGAGGTAGTTAATGCATCGAGCTTCATTCGCATTATGGCAATTTGCTCCTTCAACTCTTCGCGTTCTTGCATCTCATTCACCGACTTGACCAGCCTATAATCTTTTCTCTTCTTTGGCCATTGGTAGCTATTCTCCGCCATCTTTTCTATGGTCCTCCATGCTTCATCCTCCTCTTGATCGAGGAAAGAGCCCCCCGAAGAGGCATCCATCATAACCTTTGTCTCATAATTTAGACCTCCATAGAATTAGCAAATCTGTTGACTCCTAGTTAGCCCATGCCTTAGGCATCTTCGGAGAAGATCTCGGAAGCGGTCCCAAGCTTCATATAGCGGTTCATCATACCGTTGTCCAAAGGATGTAATGTCAGCTCTTCTCTTCAATGTTAGACTGGGAGGAAAAAACTTGAACAAGAACTTCTCCCGAAGTTCTTCCCATGAAGCTATGTTGAACTTGTCGAGGCCCTCGAACCAATGCCTTGCTCCGTCTCTCAAAGAGAATGAAAATAGTCTCAAGCGGATGTGATCTTGAGGCACTTAATTTATCTTGATAGTATTCGTTATCTCAAGAAACCTCGAGATATGAGCATTCGGATCCTCCGCCGTATGGCCACCAAATTGGTTATTTTGAATCATTTGGACAAGTTGAGGTTCGATCTCGAATTGGGTTGCATTAACCCCCAATCGGAAACCTCCGGTGGCTTGCTCTTCTTGAGGCCTAAAGAGATTTTGGAGAGGTCTTCTCGGTTCATTCCGTTCAATCACCAAGGCTCTCATCATTTCCAATTGCCTCTCGAGTTCGTCGATCCTGCCCATGTCTTCGTTCCAATTCTCCATTTTGAACTCAATTTCCACTCCTTCAAACCTTTGTCGGAACTTTTGCTCTTCAAGCAAACGAGTTTTGGATCTTGTTAACATGCAACACCTACAAGATCCAATAGTTCCAATCACAAACTAACAACAAAACAATATTAACAAAGAAATAATCCACTTAAGCAAAAACACAAACACCTAGCCTACAAGCTTCACACTTTCCACAATATCCAATGGCCTACTAATTAAGTTTCCCCGACAATGACGCCAAAAACTTGATGCCCGGTAAAAACTAATACAAAGTTTCCAACGCACACAAGGTTTAATTATCAATCCAGGTACTTTCTCATTTCGCCCATTGAACTACCATTTAATCATGTGAAGAGTTATAGCTAGATATGATCAATATCAATGAGTGATTTCTATCAAACTAGGCATTCAATTAAAACTAAGCTAACAACAATTTCTAAACAAAAAACCAAACCAACATTCATCATATTGCATTCTCAATACAATCAATCAATTTCCTCAGAACTTTGGTAGAACAAGACAAACAAACACTCAAATGAGATAGAAAGGATGTTGAAATGAATGTAGATGTAATCCAATTAGGTTAGTCATCGATGCAAACACATTTTAATCCCTAGAAGGATGATCAATTCACTCATTTCTAGCCAATCCCCTTTGTACCGGTGAATCAACCGTGGTTGAAATTAGAAATCTCAAACAGTTACGTTATCAACCCCTAACTCACTCCAAATAGCTCGTGAATTCTAGACCTATGCACTTCCTCTGCGCATGGATTGGATCGAGATACATATGAGGACATGCTATTCACGACACGCCTATCTGCGTATTGGCTGCAATAATTGTGTCAAGTATCAACTATATCGGCTCTTACCTACATCAAGTTGAATGGAAACTAGATCTAACAAGCTTCAATCACAAAGAGGGAGGTAAACAAACAATAATCCAACCTAATCTTCATACATCCTTGTTGAAATCAACATCCAAGTAGAATTAGAACAACATACCTCTCAATTGTATCAATACAAAGTTAAATAAAATAGATCCATTACAATTGATAAGTAGTAAATGATTTCTTCCCCAATTGGATTTGATTGGTCTTGATCTACCCCTCTAGTCTTCAACTCTTCACCAAGGATTGGTAGATTTGCTCTTGGATACCTTGAACTAGGGTTGGAGATGATGGAGTATGGAATTGAAGAGAGAAACTATGTATATTTTGCCTAAAAATGTCAAAAGTATCAAAAGTCTGTCAAAAATACGAGTTTCTCCCTTTTTATAATAAGTTGGCAGAGCCCCGGATCTTCCCGTCTGAGATCGAATCGTCTGGGATGCTTTGAAAATGAAAAACTGCCAAGGTAGGCCGTTCCGGATCGCCCGGTCTAGATTTGGAACGGTCGAGCATCTCCTCTGAACTGCTAGATCGGTCGAGCTCTACAGGATCGGTCAAGCATCTCTTCTGAACTGCCCAGATTGGTCGATCCACTGCAGGATCGGTCGATCTTCACCTCTAAAATCCTTCCTACTGCTCTCCTACTCATCCCGGTCGATCCTTGATCAATGCTAAATCTGCATACAAATTATAGCATAGGACAAATAAATTTATAAGTACCCGAAGGTTGTCGAACCCACAGGGATAGTGCAATGAAGGGATTCATGTACTAAATATGGTTTTTGAAACCTTTCTTTGGGTAATTCAAAACAGAGATTTTTGGGTTTTTCAGAACAATTAATTTAAAGAGATTAAAATAAATATTAAAAAGCACAGATTCTAGAGAAATCTACCAATCTGATCAACATGCAAGAAACAAATATTCAAACCCAGAAAAGATATTTTGGTGGAAAATCTATTAATGTGGAATTAATTCCTTGGTCGGGCAATTAAAACCTAAATTACTAATTAGTGATTTATCTACTCTCGGTCTCAAAATACACCAATTAATTAATTTCATAAAGATTAGATTTTTCCTACGATTGAATTCTTCTTGGTCGGACAGAAAATCAAAAGTATTAAATCCTAACTTCCTATTACTAACCTTCACCTCTCGGTCCTTCGATTAATAACTGTAACCTACCTCAATCTTCATCTCTCGATCCTTCGATGAGAATAGATTTAAAACAAAACATAG
>JAPKLW010000199.1:214564-241933 GCA_026898455.1 Plectranthus barbatus
TATGAGTGCTACTGAGGGAAGGGAAACTTAGCCAAATTTCCCAACAAAGAGGCTTAGGAAGCAATTTGGCAAGCAGTCAGCTCAGCCTGTGCAGGGGCCTACACAGGTCGAGGGACGTATCATAGTGGATATTCCCAAGAAAGCTTGAACTAAGATCATCCTCCCTCTGAAGAGGAAGAAGAGGGAGGAGGAAGTTGCAGGCAAAGGGAAGGAGAAGATCGAGGAGTCATCCACCTGCCACAAGATTATCTTTCAAGAACCAAAGGTGGAGATCCCCCAGGAGATCAACATTTCTTTCTTCTCTGATACTGCTGAATAAAGAAACTTTGAGTAACTCTACAGGGAAGCTCATGGCATGGATCAACATCCCGAAAGACAACATGAGCAGCATGAGCAACCCCTGGTAGATATTGTGGTTGAATCTGACATACTTGACCGGGCGACTGACCCAGTACAACCGGCGGAATGAGGAGGTGATAAGGAAGGTGATGAAGAGAAGGAAGCAGAGACAGGAGCTGAGAAGGAGACTCAGCATGTACCCAAGAAGGATGTGGAGGTACATGTTGAGGAAGTCATTCTGGAGATAGCCTATGAGGTGGCTTAAGAACAGGCTAAGGAGAAGGAGGATGAGCGGGTGAACACCCAAAACTGGTAGAGCAAGAGAAGGAGGCTGAAAAAGAGTCGGAGCCTGAGAAAGATGCATATCCTAAACAGGACTCAGATCCTAAGAAGCATCCTTAACAGGAGCCAGAGCCTGAGAAGGAGCCTGAGCAGGAGCCGAAGCCTGAGAAGGAGATGGAAAAAGAGCCAGAGGCGGAGACAGAGCAAGAAAAGGAGAAAGGCAAGGGTGTTGAGGTTGAACAAGGGGAAACCTCCACCCAAGCTGAGTCTACTCATGCTGAGGGTTCACATAGAGGAGAGAGAGGTGATGATGCCATGAGCATATCCTTAGACGATTCCCAGATCTCAATCTCTTCTGAAGATAATGATGTGCATTTTCCCCGATTGGATGAAGGATTTAATTATGAATGAGACATGCACGGATTCTGGAGGTGTCACCCGTGGGATACCCGAAGTGATAAAGAGCTACTTATTGAGCCCAATCAGATCATAGAGTACAAAGTTCCACTGAGTAGGTTACCCCATCCTGAGTCCACCTCTCTGCGACTAAGGAGCTGGTGCTCATCAGTAAACCCGACTGACACAGGGGATACCAAGCTCATCCCCTGGGCTGCTGAGATTTTGCAAAGGATAGAGCGAAGGGTAATCAAAGAAATCAACATGTTTTATCTTGATCTTCTGCTCGAGAGAATAGTTCATTGTGATGTCCTAAGGATGGAATTCAGAAGGTGGAGGAGATTTGACATAGTCAGACATGAGCTTAATACATAAGATTTACTATCATGCTCGCTAGGTTGGGTTTAACCTTCTAGAGGACAGAGGAGGCATGGGCAAATAAGTGGAGTGCTCAAACTGAGAGGTGGCAGATGAATGAAAAAGATATAAGGATGAGGTTGCTGGCAATCCGCGCCTAAACCTTCAATGCACTCAACTTCCGCTTGGATGCTCGCAGATTTTCACCCTCTGATTATCACTTTATGCCTGAAGGCCCCATCTCTGCTCGTCCACTCACTCAGGTTAGCCCTCCTCATACTAACTCTCATCTTGTACTGACCGGATCCGAAGCAGAGTCAGCTTCAGCTTCCACTCTCAAGGACTATCAAAAGATTGTAGTTGTTAAGAGGGAGAAATTGTTGAAACTTACAGAGCAGCTAAGGAGTGTAGAAGCTGCAATCAAACAAACTTCTGAGGAGCTGACTACTGCGGAGATAGAAAAGGCAGAACTAGAGCAAGCCATGGGTTTATCCACTGAACTGACTATCCAGCAGACGGCCGAGCAAGCCACCCAGATGATCAATGCCATCACTTCATGTTGGCGGAGCTTGGCCAGCACTGCAAAAATGATTCAAGTGAGGGATGAGATCCAATTCAAGATTGAGGCCGACAGTCAAGGGAGAGAGAGGAGACTCAGCTTATGGAGAAAGAAGATCAATTGGCTAGGGTGAGGCAACATGCCGAGCTTAAGCAAAAAAGCAGAGGAAGAACAGAGGAGGCTTTAAGCAGAAGAACAAGCTCGATTACAATGAGAAGCCGAACTAAGAAGAAAAAGGGAGGAAGAAGAGCTTTTTAGACAGCAAGAACGGGCCAAACAGAAATGAAAAGCTGAAGAAAAGCTTATCAGGCAATAGGAGGAGAGGAAGAGGGCTGTAGAAGATCTTATAAAGCTTGAGGAGGAGGAGAGCCCGACTTCTTGCTGTGGTATCTGTAGTGCTTGAGTCAGCCAATCAAGTTTCAGGTGGAGATCCTGTGCCATGGCCATGATGACTCAGATGCTAACTCACTTCCAGAATCGAATAGATGAGCTCAAGGCCCGTATGGAGTAGAAGGAGGACAAACCTTCCGAATTGATGTCAACGATCAAGTCTACTATCTCAACCCTCATTGATATTGACACAAAGGGGGAAGAGCAGAGACAAAAAGAAAAGGAAGAATAGAGGCAGAGGGAAGAGGTCGAAGAGAAGAAAAGGCAAGAGCAGTTCAACACGCTGGTGGAACTTGTCTCAAAACTTTCTGGATCGAAACCTTCATCATCTTATCCTCCTCCTCCATGATTCTTCTGGCAGTGCTGGGTTTTTGGCACTTACTTATTAATTTGCATTCTTAGTTTCCTAACTTTCATTATACATGTAATCTTCTTACTCATTAATGAAAGGTTGGAAACTAAAGTTCTTAGGCAATCACTCATTGTCTATCTCTCTCTCCTTTCCCTTTCTGAGTTTCTAACCTGGTTGAACTCACTTTTCCTAAGTGTGAGCAGCAAACTTACTTTTCACTCTATTGGTTTATTCAAGAATTGCCTCAACAATTCAGGGGGAAGACCAAGTGGAGTAGGTCAGAGATTAGGACTCGTTTACTGAGTAGTGTCATTGTAAACTCAGTATACCATGCTTCATTTTCTTTCTGACTCTAGTAAGTAGTTTTGACAATATCAAAAAGGGGGAAATTGTTAGGAACTAAGTTTTAGTTCCCTCCTTAATTTGATGTTTTGATATGTCAAAACTTACTTTAGCACTAAGTTTCTAAAGTTCTATAATGTAATCTATGTATAGGATTATTTGAGTTGTAATAGAACTTAGGTGCTGAAGACCGAGCAAAGGAAATGCTCGAAGATTTGAAGAAGTATTCGTGTGTGAAACATAGATTCACTAAGTAAGGTTAAGGCTATATTGACCTTGGGTAGTCAGTGTAGAGCTTACCATACTGATTTATGAGAAGTTAGTATGAGGGTTGCCCATACTAAGTCATGGAATGTCAGTATGGTGGCTTTCTAAATAAGCACGCGGAACACAAGACGAACCGATCAAAGTCAGACATAAATTGTATTGAATTCTAAGTAAAAGTTAGTACAAAGATGTCCCATTCTTGGATTTCTCATACTGGAACTGAGTCTGACAAGAGCAGGTAGAAAGTACAAGGCAAGTACACCTTTTCAAAACAGAGTAGACCTAACAAAGGATGGCTGTGATTAGACATCATTCTTCTTGTCTTTACAAGGCAAGTACACATTTTCAGGGATGCTCCAATAAATAAATCTACATTTCAACCAGAAAAGGTTACGATTTCTCAAGCTAAGATAAGCCAAAGTTGTGCCAAACTTTCTTCTGAAAAGTTCTCTGATACTCCGTGTTCTAAATAAGAGACTTGAGTTTCCAACTCAAGTTAATCACACCGTGCATCTATTTAAGTGCACGAGGCTGAAGCTATAATTGGTGAATATTACTTTTATAATATTCACAACAGTCGGTGTTCTACTCTTGAATATTGATTCTTACTGGCGCCAACCAAGCTCATTTCTGGGAAGAACAAGTAAACATCCAATCTACCGGGAAGAAGGTTGTGGGGTACGTCCACACTTCAACTTGAAGACTAAGTCAACAAGGAGTTCCTAGGCGAGTGACGACAACATACTAAAGGACGGAGTGCCGACGGGCTGTTCATAGATCGTAAGGAGACTTGTATCAAACTAGTGGATTTTCGATTGATTTCGAAAGAGTGGACGTATGATTTTTAAGTCCGAACCACTATAATATCCTGTGTTTCTTATTTGCTTCTCTAAGTTTCAGCGTACTTAGTTTTTCATACTTACTTTGAAACCTTCAATACTTGGCTAAGTATTGAAGTGTATACTAGTGAAACTTACTTAAATACCTATCTGAGCTTAGCTTACTTTCAGTAACCCAAAACTGAGTTTCAGTCAGTTTCGGAGAACAAGTGCAAATCAAACTTACTTTCCGCTGCGTATTATATTCTCTAATTTCGGGACCAATAGTATGTAAAGTTTGTGATCACTTTGTTAGCAGATCACTTCAAGCTAAGTGCTGCAGGAAAACTCGATGATGAAGAATGGAAGTTTATGAAAGGTGTTCATGACGCTTGTATTGTTGGTTTGTTGATGTATGTCATGGTCTGTACGAAGTCGGGTCTTGCTTATGTAGTTAGCATGATTAGTAGGTCCATGGCAAAACCTAGGAAAGTGCATTGGGTGGCTCTAAAGTAGGTCCTCACATATGTACGAAGAACAGTTGGGAAGAGCTTAGTATTCAAGGGTACAAGTTCGAGCTTGAGGTTCACAGTCGTAGGGTTTGTAGACTCGGAATATATAGGATGTATGGATACGAGGAAGTCGTTGAAATGAGAATGTATTCACATTGTATGAGCCTGAGATTAGTTAGAGAACATGTTTACATATGTTAGTTGTCTTATCTTCGACGAAGGTAGAGTATATTGTCTTGACCAAAGTGATTAAAGAACGACTATGATTGCTCAGATTCATGAATGAATTGGGGATCGATTTGATAATGAAGGTGTTTTTCAGTTGGCAAAGAACGTGTTTATCATCAGAGAACTAAGTTCATCGTTGTGGAGTATCACTTTATTAGAGATGTGGTGGCAGATGATGAGGTTGAGTTTCACAAAGTAAATATCCTCGATAATACTACGAACATGATTATGAAATCAGTTCCTGGTACTAAGTTTAACTGTTTGAGTATTGTTTGGAATTGATCAAACTGTTGAGGTTGATCTAAGGAGGGTGTGTCAAGCTGAGGTGATATTGAGCCTATGGTGGAGAATTGTTGGAGTATAGTCTCAATATCTAGCTCGAGACTAGGGGTCGAGTCTAGGGTCGAAAAAACTGAGATCGAGTCGAATGAGACTAATAATATTGGGGTCGATACTAGGGGTCGAGCAAACAAAGGGTCAAGAGAAACTTGTGGACTGCCAAGTGACTATTGTATATGGAAAAGATTCGGTGTATCTTGTTTCCTATTTTATTGGAATTTCATCCATATCTAAATAGAATATAGATATGTATTAATCTATTTGTGAATTGATTCAGATATGCAATAATCTTACATCGGGGCTGATTTTTCTTATGTATCTAGAAATATCTCTCCATAAATATTCATGCTCCCCCATCATTGTATTTTGTCACATACTTTATATTCTCTCCACCATCATAAAATCATTACCGAGAGGATTGATGAGCGGACGTAAAACTTACTCTCGAACTACTATAAATTATTGTATTCTTTATTTTCTATTTGTTATTTGTGTTTGCAATTTCTCCAATTCATAACAAATCATATATATAAATCAAACTATTCGTGAACTACTTAGATCCCAATTAGATGAAAGCTCATTTGAACTCTTTTAATGAAGTTCATTTGTTAAATTTGCTAGCTATCTATAGAAAGCATCAAATTGACTAATTTTAACTTTGTAGTTTTCGATTCGTAAGCTCGTAAACAAGCTCGTTAGCTTAAATTATTGTAAAATATAAAATCATTATATATAAAATTAGTATTGTTATGATTTTAGAGTAATAAGTATGACAAATTTTTGATTAGTTATTAGAAAAAAATGTTGAATTTGAGTATAAATATGATATTTAATTTTGAAAAAATATATTTTTCTTTCTAAGAATAATGGAAGTTTCAAATAAAGTCTAAATTTCAAATGTTTATTTTAGCTCGATTACGCTCATGAATTCCGAAATATTCAATAATAAACCATAAAGTTTAATTAAATAATAAATGAGTCAAATTTGAGTAATAATCTAATTTACTCAATTTGGTTAGATTATATCCATATTTTTTATGAGAAAAAAACACCCGACTCCTCTTGTTTTGAAAAAGAATCATAAAAATAAATCGAAACAAAAAACAGAAAAGCTCAATTCAAATATGGCGAAGACTAATTAGTAATTACAATTAAACTAAATCCAAATATATGTTGTAAGAAGAGAAGGTCTCCATGATCTGCTCTTAAATGAGTGGAATGAAATTGGCAAATTCTTACTATAAAAATACAAAAATACATTTTTTTTATTATCAAATCATTCAATTTATAGTTGAAATCAATCGATTCCAAATTTTTTACAAAAATTAATTCTTAATACACCTTTGCATTGCACAAATTTATTAAAATATATTTATTTCAAAAGAATTACTTAAAAAACATAATATATATATAAATATATATATAATCTTGTTAACTATATCTTGATATAATAAAATAAGACATTATGTATTGTGAATTTAATAAGATATATATTTTCATTGAAAATCTAGTAAAATATTGAATATATAATAACTTTATCTTTTTTTTAATTGTGAATTTCACAGTTTTATATGAATTTAATGCTAAGAACTTCGATATACTTTATTTTATTCACATGGCATTAGGGCTGGCAATTCGTGCGTGTTGGGTCGTTATTGTGTCATATCTTATCGTGTTGTGTCATTATCGTGTTTGAGGTTAACAGGTTTGTGTTGGGTTCGTGTTTGAGCTTAACTGGTTCGTGTCGTGTTCGTGCTCATCGTTATCGTGCGTGTTCGTGTCGTGTTATCGTGTCGTATTAAAAAAATTTAGTCCCAAGTGTAAATCTGACAATTTAGTAAGGTTAATTTTTATCGTGTCGGGTCATTTTCGTGTCGTGTCATTATCGTGTTTGAGCTTAACAGGTTTGTGTCGTGTTTCAGCTTAACAGGTTCGTGTCGTATTCGTGCTCGCTTTTATAGTGCGTGTTCGTGTCGTGTTATCGTGTCGTGTCAGAAATTGCCAGCTCTACGTGGCATACAAGCCATAACATTGCATCATTATAAGATTTTAGAATTGATTTCTTTTAATACCAAAATTTGCATCCACGTGACATTTTATATTGATAATTTCAAATTTATCAAAGTTAACATGTAGCGAAAGTCTTAATATGGTTGACTACAAATAACTTTTTCTCAAGTGAGTTGGTACTTTATCAAATTTATCGGAGTAGTATCTCATTAAGTCTGCAAATCCTGTATAGAGGGAAAAATGACAACCAGGGTCTTTTAAGGTAGGTGAGGCTTGAGCAGAAGGTGTGTTAGAATTGATCCACTTTGACTTGTGTAGACCTATGTTTGTGCAAGCTCGTGGAGGGTATGAGTATTTTGTCACCTTTATTGATGATTACTCAAGATTCGGATATGTCTACCCGCTTCGCTACAAGTTTTAATGCTTTGAGAAATTCAAAGAATTTAAGGCAGAAGTAGAGGGGAAGCTAAGAAAGACTATCAAGATACTACAATCAGATCGTGGTGGTGAATACCTTAGTAACGAGTTCTTACAGTATCTGTCAAATCATGGGATTACATCCCAGTGGATTGCACCAGGCACCCCTCAGCACAATGGTGTAACAGAAAAAATAAATATGACTCTTTTGGAAATGGTTAGATCAATGATGAACTATGCAAGTTTGCCTATTTCGTTTTAGGGCTATGCCTTGGAAACAACGACATACTTGCTTAACCTGGTACCTTCTAAATCAATTCCAAAAAATCCTTTAGAACTCTGGTATGGGCGAAAACCCAGTTTAACCAGAATGGTGGTTTGGGGTTGTCCAGCCTACATGCTAACAAATGAACCTTAATAAATTGGAGAGTATGTGTAAGCTAATGCAATTTGTAGGATATCCAAACAAACAAAATGTGGTTACTTCTGTTGTCCTGAGGATCAGAAAGTTGTTTTCAGTGCCAATGCGAGATTCTTGGAGGATGAATATGTAAGAAACCACAAATCCAAGAGTGACATCATTCTCCATGAACTTGGAGGAGATGAAGCGATTCCATCAGGAGAGCCCCATGTAGAGGTAGATTCACCTAGTACTAATACCGATAAGGCCACCAATACAAGGTGTAGAAACATAAGGTATTGCACCAACTATTGACACGACTCAGATGCCTCATCATAATTGGAGGGTTGTTCGACAACTAGAAAGGTACATGCTTGTGGGAGAGTTTTCTGACTTGATCCTAGAAAATGGACTGGATGATGCCAACCCATGGACATACGATGAGGCTATATCTAACAAAGACACAACAAATGATGTGCCTCCATGGATTCTAAAATGGAATCCATAACTGCTATGTTGTATACCAGAAAATCAAACTGTCTGATGGCTCTCGAGCCATAGGTTGCAAGTGGATATACAGGAGAAAGAAATGAGCGAGTGGAGAAATAACAACTTTTAAAGCTAGGTTGGTGGCAAAGATTTATAATCAGAAAGAGGGTATAAACTATGATGAAACCTTCTCACTGGTAGCCATGCTCAAATCCATTCGGATACTCATTGCCATAGCAGTACATATGAACCTAGAAATCTGGTAGATGGATGTCAAAATCGTATTTCTTAACAGGTACCTTGAGGAAGGTCGTAACATCTATATGAAACAGCTAGAAGGATATGTGCATGATGGTGAAGAACATCTTGTCTTTAAGCTTAAGAAGTCCCTATATGGACTCAAGCAAGCTTCATGGTCATAGAACTTGCGTTTTGATGAAGTGATTAAGTCCTATGGATTTTCATTGTGTCCAAACGAGAGTTGTGTGTACCGGTTATATGTCAGCGAAAACATGTTGTTCCTTGCACTTTATGTAGATGATATTCTTCTATTTGACAACAATGTGGAGGTATTATCAGACATAAAGGGTGCTTATCCGAACAGTTCCAAATGAAAGATCGTAGAGAGGGCAGGTACATCATCGGTGTTAAAATCTTTTGAGATTGCAAGAAGAGGATATTGGCACTATCTCAAGATTCGTATGTGGATACTACGATGCTCGTTTCGGCATGCAAACCACCAAGAAAGGTTTACTACTTTTCATACATGACATTCATCTTTCTAAGGATCCGTGTTTGAAGACATGAAAGGAGAAAGATTAAATGAGTAAAGTTTGTATGCTTTTGCAGTCGGAAGTCTCATGTATACTATGTTATGCACGAGATCAAATATTTTCTTTATCGTTGGCATGATATCAGTCTAACCATGGATAGCGCACTGGATTATGGTAAAACACATTCTCAAGTATCTGAGAAGGACAAGAGACTATTGTCTTAATTTTCAGTGTGAGAATATGTGTCATGTGGGTTATACAGACATGAATTTCCAGGCTAATCAGGACGAGAAGAAATCTACCTCTGGATATGTTTTTATTTTAGGAGGTGGAGCCATATTATGGAAGAGTGCAAAACAGAAATGCATTGCAGACTCCACTATGGAAGCTGAGTATGTTACAACTTCATAGGCTTCAAAATAAGTAGTATGGCTCCGTAACTTTCTTTTGGAGTTGGACGTGATTCCTCGTTTGCTTAAGACTATCATAGTGTATTGTGATAACTCTAGTGCAATACCAAACTCGAAGGATCCATGAACTCACAAGGCGACTAAACACATTGAGAGGTAGTATCATATCATACGATAAATTGTAGCAAGGGGTAATGTGCTAATTGAGAAGATAGACACGAAGGATAATCTAGCGGATCCATTCACAAAAGTCTTACCACAAAAGGTCTACGAGGTGCTTGTTCATAATCTTAGACTGAGGTTGAAGCCAGCCATGTGATGATAGAAAGCACTTCTTTAATACTTTGAGTATAAGTGTGAGATTGATGGATTTGTATACTGAAAGCATTATGATTGGTATATTATGAACAAGTTCTTAGTTAATATACTGAGAATCATTATTGTTGTATTTCTTCTCCTGTCTGAATTAACAAGCATGTATCACAAACGACTTTATCCTAAATGATTTTATTCTCTTATCTCATCGATATGGAGATCATGTGATGTGTTCTAGATCACAGAAGATCATATGGATCGCTTGACCTAACGAGGTATAAATATTTATCACAACCAAAATTGTCGTAGGATAGACTGTTGGTTTAGAATACAACACAATCAGTATTTAATGGCTTATCTTGGTTGCTAGATGTGCTTGTACGTTTGGTATGCATTGATAAGACCTCACAAAGATCGATTTTTTTTTTATTTAACATTAAAAGAATCTTGATCTTGATGGCTTGATGATAATGAAAGTTCAAGAAGTATTCATAAGTTTGTGTGTCACTTTGAGATTCTATGTTGGAGAGTCTTTCATGTACTTGTATATCTGTATCTTGGGTAAACAACTTATTTTATGACTTCTAGTTCTGTAATTAGGTAACCATATCCAGTATAGGATGGTGACATTCCCTAAGAAGATCAAATGGTTCATTATGCTAAAGTTCTGCAAGCTGAATAAGTTCAAGCATAAATGAAAAAGGTCGAGTGGTATATCTTAGAAATAAAATATATTAATTAATTTATTAGCTTGTCAGAGCTTAAATTAATTAATGAATGTCTGTAATCTTAAATATAGTGATATTCCGAGCCCATACAACCCATACCTCATAACGTGGTAACAAATGACTGGTCATTATTGATTCTCTGTTGACATGGATCAATATTAATTAATTAATTATAATCTGGGTTGAATGTGAGAATTAATTACTTTAGTGGCCTTCGTTGTTATTTGTATACTAGTCCCTAGTCTGATCCATGGAAAACTCAAGCTAATTAGGGATCAAAATCCTCCTATAAATATCATCTCGGATCCTCATAATACATGTTCATAAGTTGCATATCAATAGAACATGATTTTTGGGAGCTGATAGATGACAACATCTGAGTGGGACAAGGAAAATATGTTTTTTGATCGGTGCAATATTCGGAGGAAATTTTCACCATATATCCGGATACACATGAGGGATACAGATCAGAAGATTAGATCTAAAGGTTCTTTTTCTTCTTTTCTTTCATTATTTTCGATTTTATTTTTAAATAAAATCATAGATTTAATTCTGATTATTCCAAGATTGAATCTTACTGCACAAGAAGGATTCAAAGGCCTAATCACCACACACAAGTAGGGGTGTGCATTCGGTCGGGTTGGGTCAAACCCGACCCAAAATCCCAAACCCAAATCACTTGCCACCCCTCCACCGATAAACCAACCCGAAGTGCATCACACCCGAACCATCACCTGACCCTAACAGTTCAGTCAGGTTTTTTCAGGTTTCGGGTCAACCGAAACTAGAAACACCAAAACAACAAAGATTCATTATCCATTAATATGACTAAAAAAAGAGAAGGTTAGAAGAAATTGTTGCAGTGGGTGCAACGTGTTGAAGCGGTTGGTGCAGCGGCAAGATGCATAGGGGCAACACGCGCAGGCTGGGTGCAAGGTCGAGCTGCGCAGGGGCTAGGTGCAATGGTGAGATGCACAACAACGCAACGACGCTAGGGCACCGACAGTGGTCGGCACAGGGACGAGGGAGGCGCTGCGGCGGTGGCCGATGGGTGGCGGCGGACTTGGAAAATGATTGGGGTGATGAAGCGGCGAGGGTAGGTAGAGGGGCTAGGGCTGGGCGAATAAATGTATTATAAATTAGGGATTTGGATTTTATGGGAAATAAATTTTTTTATGTTACTCCCTCCGTCCCATTAGAGTAGTCCCATTTCTTTTCGGCACGGAGATTAAGGGTTGTGAGTGTAGTGGAATTAATATTTTATTGGTGAGTGTGAAAAAATTTGCCATTTTAGGAAAATGGGACTAATTTATGGGACAAACAAAAATGGGAAATGAGACTACTTCAATGGGACGGAGGGAGTATTATTTATAGTGGATTATATGTATGAAAGTTCAGTCGGGTCGGGTGACACTCGAACCCGAGCAATAAAATCCGACACCCGACCGACCCGAAAGTCATGGGTTCGGGTCGCATCGGATTTTGCACACCCCTACACACAAGTTCATAGTTATTTAATTCCACGTATTCCGCATATCTATTCTCTTGCATTCAATTTTAATAGGAGCATGCTATGATCAATCATATACATAGCAATTTATTTTTGATATCCAATAATCGGTCCTTGGCAATTGGATTTATGCAATTCAATTTGCAAGTAAAAATCACTTCAATTATAATGGTTCGGATGCCAAATCCTCCTACCTCACTATTCGATCGTCATATAGATCAAAAATCCACTAGAATACATTACAATACAACTAATAAAATTGGACTCTTCCAGTCGCGGGAAGAGCTTATGTCCTCTGACTTTTGGGTAGGCTCAAGCAATGAACTTTACGACGAACACGTCACTAGGCTTGAAAGTTGATAGGTGTGAGTTTGAATTCCTCACAAAATGTAGAATTGTTGGTTGATTGTCAGGTAGATTTATGAAAAATCAGGAAGTTTGTCTGGATCTAGAATCTCTTGAAAATAGTTTGAACTTCGACAAACTCATGCTTAACAGCTATGAGTCTCGTGTAATAACATGGTGAATGATTGAGAGATGAGAGCTTTTGTACTTAGATGATAGCTTGTTGGTATTTTAGGATTCGTAAAGTTCATAACGTTCTTTCTGTTGATTTTCAAGGTATATATAGGAGATAGGGAGACATTCAAATCTAATTTGGATTTTAGCCGTTGTGGGTAAGTGAGTTCATCTCTGTTCTCACACCTTTATGTACAAGAATGTACTTATGGCAAACTTTTTGTTGCTTTCGAAGCTTTTCAAAACGATCCCAAGTCAACTCAAGGTATCTTCGAACTTGCTAAGGTTGAAAGCTTAGTTCTCTGTCTTATTTCAACACTTGTCTATTCTTAACCGACTTGTTCTTTTTGTCCCTCGGACTTTATCCTTAACCATTTGTCTCGATTCATGACTAAACAATTGAGCCTCATACTAAAACTAATATCAATGTGACTGATTGGAAGTTAGTCTGATGAGCTGATTCCTAAGCTATTACAAGGTAATAGATCTAATATCTATACGATGTTACATATACGGAATCACTCTAACTTGTCAGTCTAATCTAGTTACTTTTATACAGATACCTGATGGTTAAGTTGGTTTGATACATCAACATTATAAAATGTCCTTACCATATATTTTAGGTGAAAATAAATTTTTTTTGGCTACTCTCATTTAGTAACATCTATAAATTAATTTTTTTTAATATAAATTGATTAATTTTTACAATTAATATATGAATTTTCTCTACGAATTAATTGATTCTTATGTAAATTGTCAATTTTCATACTATCAAAATGAGAATTTGTAGGCTAATGCGTACCATGAAAATAAGATCCTCGAAAGATGTAAAAGAATAATGAAAATGCCATATCTCTCTCTCTCTCTCTCTCCTGTTTAATTTACCCCACTCTTGCCCTTAACGCGTGGCACACAATTCTCTCTTATTTTCATTTTCATTTATGTGTCTGAGCTTTGATCGCAATTAACCATCGTCTCCATCTTGACCACTTCTCCTCCTCCGTCGCCTCACATCCCACACACTCCCACTCTCTGTCGCTGTAATCAACCGGTGCAGCTTGGCCGGGGGCTCTATATCAGTATCCGCATATCTTGGTTGGTGATGGCGGAGCTTGCGTCGGCTGAAGTCTACGCGCCGCGGACGATACAGGTGTGGCGGACGCTCCTCAACTGGCTGGCCTTCTTCTTCCAGATCTTCGCGCAGATCCTCCGTGGCACGCCGTCCTTTACTCAGGTCCTCTCGTATGTTGGCTTACGCCAGGGCCCTTTTCTGTCTTCTGCGCCCCACGCTGCACCGCAGTTCAAGCCGCTGCCGGTGGTTGAGCTCTCGGAGTACTCGGAAGAGCCTGACAAGGTACCTCCTCCGTCGAGGCTGACGGGTCATGTCTTGATTCCGGCGCACAGTGGTGTAGAGAGGACGCATGAATCTACGACGTTGGGGAAGCTAACGGTAACTTTTCTTGAACCTAGTAGAAACTGGAGGTATTTGAATTTGATTGGTAGATTAAGGGTGGATGAATAAAGTTGGTTTTGCTCTAATTATTTGTGGTTGACTTTGGGAAGTGCTTCAGTCAGTTGCAGCTGTTGATTTAATTTGTGAATTCGATTTGGTATGTATTCCTATACGCAAAAGAGGGAGTCAGGAGCTCAGTGTTTGCGGAGTAGTTAGAGGATTCTTGAAACAAACCAAAAAAAAAAAAAGGGATTCACAGATGAAGCATAAAATCTTGGATGAACTATGAAGAAGTTATTGAGTTTCAATCACTGTGTTATTGATTGTTTTTCTTGAAGTTAAACTCAGAACGACAGATATGTTTGACTAAATATCTATCTTTTTTTTAATTATTTTTTTATAAATTATATCCAATTAGTATGTTAGTGATAGTTTTGTGAGAGATTGATGAGAAAATAGGGATGATTTGATGAAATAATATAGCATTTAATTCCCGCCTTTGGATGGATTTCGGTTTCTTTCTTCTGTAAACCATGAAATGGACCATATGATTATGACATTATATACTTCCAACAAACAAATTTATTTGCTTTAATCATTTATTGTGTAAACTTTTATGTTATTGTTATGATGGTTGGGATGGAATGGACTTTATGGTGAATGTGCACTCAGTATTTTCTAGAAGTTTACATGTGCAGATGTCTTTATCGCCATTCCATTTAGGAAATGTCTTATCTGCTGGATCTGTGGTTTCTATACTTAAGCGGGCTGGTGGAGATTTCGATGAGTTTTTAGTTAACAGAACTACATTTACTATTGTCTGCTATAATGGGAATAAATTAAGTCTATAGAATGTCCTGTGTGCATAAATTGAATTTTTTTTTGGGAAATGCTACATTTGAAAGGCTACACTGACATAATTTTACTCACCCATAGTGATGATAATGTAATTGTGCAATCTCACTTCTTCAAGTATAGTTTTCCTTGATAATTTTGTTTAGTTTTTGCATAATTTGTGTAAAAAAATTATCTTGAAATTGATTGAAGCGAACATGAGTGGTGAAGACTTCTGATGTGAATACCTGCTGAGAAGAATACAACTTGGGATATTATTTGAATAATTATTTATTTACTTATAATGCTGAAGGATGACAATTAACAAGCAGAGCCTCTGTTGCATTTCCTATACTTTGGAATGCTGTTTTTTGTGCCAGGCTACTAGGAATCCGACTTCATATTTATTTTCATTTTGGTTAGCTTATGTCTAAATTGAAAAGTGCAGTAGAAAATTGTTGTTTCTGAGCTTTTGATTTAAATGCATAAGTATGTATTTGCTCTGAACATTTTTATTTTCACTAGGAGCAAGTTTGTTTATTTTATTCTAAGTGCTATAATGTTCGCATATGCTTTGGATGAAGGTTGTTCTTGATTTGGATGAAACTCTGGTATGTGCATATGAGACATCAAGCTTGCCAGTAATGCTACGTAGTCAAGCCACTGATGCTGGTATTAAATGGTTTGAATTGGAATGCATATCTTCTGACAAAGTAAGTGCTGATTCCTGACACCGGTTAAACCTGTAGCATTACTGATTGACCTATCTACAATATTTCTCAATATTTGATTTTCATTTGCACTATTTATTTCTTGATGGAACTCATAGGAATTTGAAGGCAAACCTAAGATCAACTATGTGACAGTGTTTGAGCGTCCTGGACTGAAGGAGTTTCTGAAACAACTCAGTGAATTTGCTGATCTTATATTATTTACGGCCGGACTTGAAGGTTTTCTATGCTTTTTTATGCCATTTGTTTCTTGACCTTGAGCTGCAACGTTTTTATATATGATATGTATATGTTGGATTATAATTCTTTGTCTTTATAGGCTATGCAAGACCTCTCGTAGATAAAATAGATACTGAAAATCTATTCAGTCGTAGACTTTATCGGCCTTCTACAATTAGCACGTAAGTTATCTGTTCATGGTGTACACCAGAAAATGTTACACGTTTTATTTGGATTCAATGTTTTTTATGAATAAGTTACTTTATGCTAGCATTTTTTCTGCTGTGTTAGCCTGTACTTTGCATTGTGGGAGAGGCATTTTAAGCATGATATGCATACAATGTGTGTTTGATGATGCTATCTTCAACTTTAAGGAAGGTGATATTATGTATAATATTCATTAGGGACAGTGTCATTACCAACTCGATTCCATATGCCTGATGGTGTTAAAGAAGTGCTAAAATGATGAAGTATTTGATGGATTCTAGATAAGTTTTTCCTTGGAAATAAAGCAATATGCTGTTTGGAGACTGATTTCCAGAGTTTTATTTTGTTGTCTGAATCGTGCGCTTTCTATTGTTGCCAATGCTCTTAGTTAACTTACTGGTGTTCTTCCATTGAACCTGTCTGTATTATAGGAACTTTCTCATTTCATTGTTTAGTGCATTTTTTATGTTTTATGGATAATCATTGTGCTCCAGGTGTTTATCTGAAACATTTTGTTCCAATTATTTCCCTCGCCAAATTTTGGTATACCAAAGCTCCTAAAGCCTATGAGCCTTGATGGAAAATTTGATCTTATAGGGTATCCTTCTTATTTTGGCCAAGCTTCTGTAGGTCCATACAACATAGATCCTCCCTTCCTCTAAATAAGATTCAGGTTCTGCTCATGTTTGTAAAATAAATATTACAAAGGAAAACTAAATTGCGAAATAATATATTGTAAATGAAAAGATGGTTTTCTTGCAATTTCACTTTATTATGATGAATACCCCTTCATCTGCTGTGGCTCAGCCACCACACTCTAAATGAAGTGTTATACTTGTTTTATGACCCAAATACAGTTTCTCACATTCCCCCATCGGTGAAAATTTAAACTTTCATTTATATTTAAACTTGAGAGCATCTAGCACCAATGAGAAACTTGAAGAAAACCTGATCATGTTCACATCTGAGGACTTATTCCAGGATATGTTGGAAGTGGAAGATCAATTTATGATGTTTATTATTATATATGTGGTGACTAAATGCCAGTTAGAAATTACCAAATTATGAAGATCTTTAATGTAAGGACCAGTTAGATGAAAAAAAACCTGTTCCAGAAGGTGGAAGAATGAGCTGACGATCTACGCCGAGTGACACATGGTGGTTAGAAAAATAGTTTGTTATGACAGTGTTTCAATCATCTACAGAAATTTTATTTTCGTTCTCTTTCTTTCCCCAAAAATATTCTCTATGCATTATAAACAGAAAAATTAGTTCTGCTCCAAGGCAGTTCATTCAGTTCGATTTTGTGTGGAGAGTAGCTCTTCTAAGCTTGCTTTTGATATATACCTAAACAAACATGTGTATCTTATTTTTATTTTTTTTAATTGGGTACAAAATTTAAATGTGAAGGGGTTGTCCCTTCTTCTCCTCGAACCCATGCCATGACCATATCTTTGTTGTTTGGCATGTCATTCTTATTGAAATTGATTTTTTTAGCTCAACTCATTTTACTGTTATGATGTGGGCTTTGTCCTACATTGGATTCATACTCCAATGTGGATGGGTATATAAGTGGAGAGTTAATCCTCCACCTTTGACCATGATTTTGGGTGAAGTTAGGACTCTCTTCTTATGTGCTTAACAATTTGGTTCGACCTGCCACCCGGACCTTCCACGGAATAGAGGTGGGGAGTAGACCCGCCGGGGATAGACCCACCGGGGGCATGAATGCCGAGGGGGCGAGGAGGCCCCGACGTGGTAGTGAGGCCCCGCTCTCCCTTCCGTGGACGTCCGGTTTGAAGGGGGATGGATTGTTATGGTGTGGGCTTTGTCCCACATTGGATTCACATGTGGATGGGTATAGTGAGGTGTCAATCCTTCACCTTTGACCATGGTTTTGGGTGAACTTAGGATTCCCTACTTATGTGCCTAACAGTTACCTACATTCTCTTCTCAATATATAAAAATGAATGTGCACACTATGTTATATAGACTGTTTTAGAAGAAGTTGGGCACACACAGTAGCTGCAATACAAAGAACTTTCATACCTAATCAATTCTGAATACCTTTATGTGCTAATTCTATTTGAATTTTATCATCCATGGTGCTCCCACTTGAATTCAACATTTAGACTTAAACAACCTATTTATTCTTCCACGTCTATGATGGCGAGGAATGTTGGGCTGTATGTTCATCTGAGAGCTATTATTTTGCTCAGAAATGAGATCATTTTGTAGCAGAGATGACCATTGGTACTTTGTTCATTTACCATTAGACTCAAAATTTGTCTTCACTGCAGGAGCACTTTTGAGGTTGACTTTAGTCGTATCCTAACTGGAGTGCCTTTTCTACTGCAAAATCATTGTTTCATTGCAATGTATAATAAATATATGATTGTAACTAGCTCTTTGCTTGAATCACAGGGAGTATCGTGAACATGTAAAGGATTTATCTTGCTTGTCAAAGGATTTCTGTCGAACAGTTATTGTCGACAATAACCCATTCAGTTTCTTGTTGCAACCTTTAAATGGCATCCCGTGCATTCCATTTTCTCCTGGACAACCTCATGATGAGCAGGTAATGTGACTTATTAACTTTGCATATAGTTGTTCTTCTTTCCCCATCAATTTCCTCTCCATCTTGACTTATTTGTGAATCCACGTGCATAACAGCTTTTGGAAGTTATACTTCCATTGCTCAAGCATCTCTCTCTACAAAAGGATGTACGACCTGTTCTCTACGAAAGGTTCCATATGCCTGAGTGGTTTCAGAAACATGGAATTCCCACCTCAGGATGGACATAGGGACAAACTTGATGGCCATCATGCATGTGTTATGTATTATAACCGCGTAGGATAATTATTCTTTTCACAAGGCAGTGTCCCTAAGCCGGAGCCAAAAAGTTTTGTATAGCATTGTTCAGTGCATTGGAGCAGCCATTGATGAAGTTTAAGTTATCTCTTCTGTGAGGAGTTCTCTTGAAGCATGATCAGACATTGTACAACTGTGAAAAGTAAGTTTCTCGTGTGCAACGCTTGCTGTCCGTAGATGCAAAACTGATGGTGTATCTCCCTAGTGTTGTATGCCGCAGTCATTTATATTCAGTGACAAAGCCTATGTTGCGTCCCTGTATGATAAATTTGTTGAATGTGAATTAAATGTTTGTTTCAAACTTCCTATACTTATCTTTTAATCAGGACGGGTCCATGCCTGCATTGCTGCCATGATATTGAGTTTTTCTTGAATAAATGAATTGGAAAATATCCCAATTCATATCATGATAGAGAAAGTTTGCATCAATAAAAACTGGGGAAACAGAAAATTCTGTTGTTTTTGTGAACGCATGAGGTGCCCCCAGCTTTATTATCTGTTTGGAGGGTCCAGCCTCCCAGCTTTTATGTCTCATTGCATTTGCAGAGTTTAATCGTAGTAGGGTCTTGACCCCTGTGTTGTAGGGTTGATGCCTTATTATTATAATGGGGCAATTACTATAACTTTTTTTAAAAATACATCATATATATATGAAAAAGAAAATAAAAATACCCTTGGAATGGAATTCGGAAGCCCCTTAGACTTAGATGGTGCTGTCCCCGAGTCTCATTGGGCATTTTGATGCTGCCATTGAAATACTTATGTTATCAGTTATTCCACCCATTTCATGAAGTATTTATTCCAGTATAACAACAGCTACAGCTACAGCTACAGCTACCTAATATTAAGGTTTTTTTTTTTTAAATCCATTAGAATTTCGTAGATGGATTCTTGAATACTCGTTATGGTAGAATATTTGTGGGTGATGTGTGACACATGTTACTTCTATTTCTTCAGACAAAGCTCTTCTCATCGCTATGCCTATTATGTCTGCCTTCTCATCTACCTCTAAGGGATTATATGCCCTATAAATTAGATCATAATAAGTTACAATTCCAAACATATCATGAATATTAAACCTATATTACAATTTTTGAGCCGTAACCCAATTTTTTTGACAATTCATTTGGTCACGTGGACACCATCATGTTTTGATATCTGATATTTCGACATCATGATTTTGTTCTGAAGTAAACTTTGGCCGTGGGCAACCCATGTTCATAAAGTCAGCCTGTGGAAGAGGTGAGAGAGAGAGCTTTAGTTTCTTTTGATTAGCTTGATTTGTTGCCCCCCTCCACAATCTGTTTTCTCCTCTGACAGCAGCAGGCCACTGCTTTGTTTGGACAAAAACATTAAAAATAGTTTGTTACAGCACATCATCTGATAGTGTAAGATGTAATTTATTAGCATAAACTTGGATACTCGTATTAGTTTAGTGGTAGAGAAGTATATATATATAGGGTAGCGTGTGGACTTGTTCTTGGCATAATTTTAAATTCTTATTGTCCTCTTGCAAACTTCATTTTACTTTGCAGCCGCTCTAAAAAGATCCTTCAAAGACTGGTTCATGTAGATATGCCTACAAAGACCAAACCTCGTTGCATAAAACCATCTCCGAATCACATATTTAAACTTAAAATACGGTATGTTGGGGTCAAATTTGGTAAATGCTTGCTTAAGATTGGCACACAATCCAATCAACACCAAGACAAGCACCCCAACAGTAGTTCATAGACCTTACAAATCCAACAAGAGTTAACCAAACTATTAATCCCCTTTAGCACGGACCAAATAGGTGCCCTTGTAGACCGGGGTCCATCAGCGACGGATTCATATCCTCGAGTCTAGGAAAATCCCACCAACACCCATGGATGATGTCTTTGAGTCCGGACATCATCTTATGCGGAAGCACCATCAGTGGATTTTCAGCTATTCGCATATAATTAACGTCTATGATTAATGCGCTCAAGTCACTCATGGTTGACTTCGCCACATAATTATTAATGCGCTCAAGTCACTCATAATTATAACTACTATAATACTACCCACAACAATAACTCTACTTTTTATTAAAATACGTTCTCTTTCTAAAAATGGTAATTTTTTCATACTTAACAATAAAATATTAATTTCACTAACTCATTCTACATTCACAACTCTTAATTCTCGTGCCGAAAAGAAAAGGGACTATTCGGACGAGACGGAGGTAGTATTATTTTTTTCCCACCTTTACAACCCACAGTCTAACTTAATTCCTACTCACATCAACCCAACCTAAATGTTATTTTATTTTTGTATTAATATTTTAATGTATGTTATTTATAATAGTTTTTATTAAATTTCTAAATTTATATTTATATATAAATGATTTGTGTTTTAGATATATATTATTATAATAAAAATATTACATACACTTGAAAAAGTTGATTTGACTCGATAATAAAATAAAAATTACAAAAACTTGATTAGAAATAAATATAAATATATCGAGTTCAAATAAAAGCACAAAATACTAAAGTGATATTCCTAAAGAGACTCAAATTACATATTTACAAAAGAAGTCTCAAATCACATAGATATGATTAAGAAAAAAACATGAGAAAAAGAGAGAAATTGAATTTGTGTGTGAGTGTGTCAAAATAGAAAAAAATTATGAGTTAAAGTTTTTTTTTATATTTTTAAATATTTATCTATAATATTTATCAACATATCTTAATATTAAAAAAACATTGAGCACCCAATGAAAAGTTGTCAAGTAATTACTTAAGATTGGGTGCCTATAGAGTTGGCCAAACGCCCTCTTCATTAACCTCACTACTTTATAACTTTTTTTATTACTCATATTTTTGCATTTTGCCATGACCCTGATGAAAAAGTCATTGTTACAGTTAATCTAAGATAAGGTGTAAAAATTTATAGTTAAACTTTTGTAAAACATTCCGATTCTAGAGTAATTGAGTACAATTTTGATTATTTGAGCACACACTTCTTTATTATTTATCTCTAATACTTTATGTTAGGATTTTTGTTAGAAAAATCCTTTCTTATTTTTATATTTTGGTGGGTCAAAGATTGTAAGTCATTTTAGTCAGTTTTTCAGAGTTTAGAGTTTTAATATGTAATCCTTGTATATGATCGAATTGAGTTGTAATAGAACTTAGGCTGAAGATCGACCAAATGAGAATGTTCGAGAACTGACTACTTACACGCCTGAAACTTGGTTTCCACCAAGTATAGCCTTAACCTAAAACTGAGAAGGAACACTCAGTTTAAGGTCTACCATACTGACAAGGAGAAGTCAGTATGAGGGCTTCCCCGTACTGATTAAGGAGAAGTCAGTATGAGGTTTTTCCATACTGATCCGGAGAAACCAGTATGAGAGCGTTTTCCATACTGACTGTGGACAGTCAGTATGAGGGTTTACCATACTGACCTAGAGAAGTCAGTATGAGGGCTAAGTTGTACTGACTTTTGAAAGTCAGTACGAGTAGGGGTGTACATTCGGTCGGTTCGGTTGAGAACCGACCGAAATTCTGAGAACCGAACAAACCGAACCGAATTGGAAAACCGACCGAAAATCAAACCGAACAACCGGCCAACCGAACCGACAACCGAACCGAACAATTCGGTTTGGTTTCGGTCGGTTCGGTTATAACCGAACTGCACCTATTTTTTTTTTAATTCCTGTAAAATTCGACGGCAGACGTTGGCTGAACAGCAGGGTCCAGACGGCAGACGTTGGCTGATGCGAGTGCGGGCTGCTTGCGGTGGGCGGTGGCGGTGCTGCTGCACCGACTACGTGCGTGCGACTGTGCGAGAGGGGCAGGGCGAGCGAGAGGGGGAGGGCCAGCACGAGGGGCAAGGAGAGCGAGACGGGGAGGGCGAAGGCAACGCCGGAGACGGGGGAGAGTGGCGCCGGTGGACGGTGGGTGGCGGTGTGGCCTGGAATCAGGAACGGCGAGAAGGGGGTGGGCGGCTCATGGGTTGTGTGTCGATTGTCGAATAAGGGTTTCAATTCAGAGAGGGAATGAAAGATTGGGAGAATTAGGTTTTAGATTATTATTATATTATATAAATTTTATTTTATAATTATTATATATATAAAATTCGGTCGGTCGGTCGGTTCGGTCGGTTCCGAAATACAGAACCGACAACCGAACCGATTAGAATCGGTTTTAGATTTTTAGAACCGAAAACCGAACCGAACTGTACAAAATCGAACCGAACCGACCAAATTTGGCGGTTCGGTTCGGTTTTTTCGGTTCGGTCGGTTCTTGCTCACCCCTAAGTACGAGAGCCTCTACATTTAAAGATCAAGCTATTTGAAAGATATCGAAGCTCAGTCAGACTTAGGCATTCAAATATGTCCAAGTGTAAGTCAGTACAAGGTTATCCAAACCTTAGTTCCTCAAACTGAGAACTTAGTCTGACATAAAGTTAGTGTATGGTACACTGACGCGGCAGAGCAGAGTAGGTCGCAGACCTAAGGCATGGGTTATGATTGGACAATATCATCCATGAGTCTAACGTCTGGATTTATATGTCTAACGGGTAGAAATTCAAAATGCCTTTATGAAATCCTCTATAAAAGGGTTTGAACCTCAACCTTCAAACGGATAGAACGATCAACGATAAACATACAAGGTTGAGAGAACTCTGAGCTTAGAATCCTAAAGTATTCAGACGACAAAGACGATCTCTCTCTACAAACTCCCTGAGTTTCCGTGTTTCCTTACACGATACTTGAGTCTCCGACTCAAGTTATACCATGCTAACTTCTCCTAGCACGAGGCTGAAATTGTAAAGCCGGAGCTCTTCTTTGGTGAATATATATTTCTGAGATATATTCATAGCAGTCAGTTTTCTAGTCTAGGACGCTGATTCTCACGGGCGTATGCCAACCACCTGAGTTCTGGGAAGAACAAGTAAACATCCAAACTGATTCTGGGAAGAACTAGTAAACATCAAACCACCAGGAAAGAGGTTGAGGGTGCGTTCCCACTTCAACCTAAAGACTGAGTCTACAAGGAGTTCCTAGGCGAGTGCCACAGCTGATCGGAGGACAGAGGTGCCGACGGACTGTGCATAGATCGTAAAGAGACTTGTATTTACTTAGTGAATTATCCAGACCTTGGGTCTAAAGAGTGGTCGTAGAATATTAAGATCCGAACCACTATAAATCATGTGTGTTGTTCACTACTTTCTTTCATACTTACTCTGTTTTTCTGTTTCACAAACTGACTCTTGAAACCTTCAATACTTGTTCAAGCATTGAAGTGTATATGCTGTGAAACTGACTTAACTAAAACAGATACCTAAGCTTAAATCTTCTACACACAAAACTGACTTTACTCTGTTTATGCGAACCAGTGTAGCTGTCATTTAATACTTCCGCTGCATACACAAACCTCTGCTGCACAGTTTAGCATTCTGATTTCTGGACCAACAAGTGGTATCATGCGCCAAGGTTCTTACAGACTATGGTTATGTTGAGTCACTTAGGTCCAGATCTCTGTTTTTTGCACTTGGTTTCTGTTTTATGTGTTTAAGCTCAGGTACACAGAGATGACTCAGATTACAAAGCTTCCAAAGTACTCATTAGAATATTTTATGATATGGAAGAAACGCTCGTTGATCATGCTGAAGAATGTCCACCCCGAAATGGTAGAGGTTCTATATACTGGACCGCTGAAGATCACCAAGGTGAATACTCAGCTCGGAGGAGCAGAAGGTCAGGAGATAGTGGTGAAGCCTTATCAGAGTGGACAAATGACAATATAGTTCGTTTTCAGCTGGATTCAGTGGCCATAGAGCTCATCCTTCAATCTTTACCGGAGCCACTGGTTGTTGAAGCTTTAGAGCACAACAACGCCAAAAAAATGTGGGAATTTCTTGGCACCCTCAGCCAAGAAACAACTCAGATGAAGCAAAACAAGCTTCAAAACAGTGTAGATAAGTATGAATATTTTCAAATGCTTCCTGGTGAAAGTGTTAAATCAATGGAAGCTAGATTCAATGTTATTATCTATGAGCTGAAAAACTTGGGGAGAACATATGAGATTGCAGATATGAACACAAAAATTCTCTCCAAGATGCCCAAGGAGGACTGGTTCGTCAAACCCACCAGCTTAAAGGAGAAAGATCTCTCCAAGATGACGACCAAGGACGTGTTCGCCCAGCTCCAAGACCATGAATGGGACATACAAATGACGAACATGAATGAAGCAGTGCGAAGTGTCAGCACACATCCAGAAGGAGATGCTGCCTTTTTTGCAAAAAGAGAGTTCAAGAGAAGGCCTCAAAAGCCTTACCAAGCTGATAGATCTTCCGGACAGACGTCTACATCAAAGTCAGCACCCACACCTTCCTACAAGAAGAAGGAGGAAGAGAGCTCAATTGAAGAGCTTGAGGAGCAGATGAGGAAGCTGATAATACTTCTTGAGAAAGCTATAGCCAAGATGGAAGGTTCGCAACCCAGCGAACTGAAGTTTAACGAGAGACCTCCCAAAGCTTGCTTTGAGTGCAACTCTCCAGATCACCTCAAATATGAGTGCCCACTAGTTTCCAAGGAGGAAAGAGAGCGCTTGAAGAGGGTGTTCGAGAAGAAAGCCTCCAGAGCAGTTGCAAAGGCCATGCTTTCCAGAACTGAGGTGCTAGACATCTCAGACAATGACGATGGCTACTACACATCAGACGATGAGGCAGTAGAGGAAGCCTTCCTGGTGTTGATGGCAAAGCTTGGAGAAGAGGAAGAAACTGAAACAGAGTCTACAAATCCGGTACACATTCCTAACTCAATTTCTATTCCTATAGCATGCATAGAAGACAACTTTGAATCCTATTGCTGAGATTCAGATGATGTCACTCTTGAAGCTTTAAATAGAGAATTTGCTAAGTTTTATGAGTTAAAAAATGTCTTGGCATGTGAAAATGCTTCACTGAAACTGAATGTTTCAAAACTGACTGAGGAGATCCAAGGATCAAAGTCTATAAGTGAAGATCTAGCTAAACTTAGAGAAGAGCATTCTACATTACATGAATCGTTTAAATCTATTTCTAAAGAATGGGCATCTCATAAATTGAAAATTGCTAGTGATAAAAAACTTATCTGTTCACTTTATTCTAGTACTAGCAAAGTTTCAGAAACTCTAAGTTTACAAAGACATTCTTCTGATAAGTCAGATTTAGGCTTTTATAGAGAATAACTTGAGCAATCGGGCTTCTACTTCCGAAACTAGGAATGTCTCGAACCATCACTTTAGAAAGAATTCCAGTTTAGAAGTCAAGTTGGTAGGCAAAGGAGTAGTCAGCTTTGACAAAGACCCCTTAGAGGCTAATCAAGACAGAAGGGGACAGTTAGTTTCAAAACTGACAACGACATCCAAGCTTAGAAAAGTTTTGACTCATAAGTCAAACAAACCTGAGATGAAGCCCTTTTGACTATTTTTATTAGCAACCACTCCAACCACCCAACTATTTCAATATTTAATTAATTTCTCTCTCATCCAAATCACCCAACCCAACCACAATAATTTTACAAAGTTTATCGATGACCACCCAACCACATATCGAAATATATTTATTTTATTTATCTTTATTTTGAAAATAAAAATACTACTTGTAATTGAAATAATATAAAATATAAATTATAAAACAATTAGATAAAATAAAATCACACTTATTACATTGTCATAGATAACATAAAAAAATACAACTAGTTGTAATAAATTACATTTTATAAAATACGATACTTAAAATAAAATTATTTCATAAAATACAACAACTTGTATTTAAATTAAATTAGTTAAATCAAAATGACTAAATTATCAATAATTTGTGAATAATATGATTTTTTATATTTTTTTTCCTAAAAAAGCAAGTGGGTACATTTCTCAATTTAAAAATAAAAAATATATATATCAAAATTAGTCTCTATTTGTAGCGAATGAAAATTGTGAATTTCGGTATTTTTTTATTATTTGAAAGATATATCAATTTTAGTATTATATGACTTATAAAGCAATTAGTAAAATAAAATTGACATAGATTGTGTTTTAGTTTTAGTATAGATTATTATTTTGATTTTATAAGTATTTAAACTAATTTTGAATTGTGGTTAATTTTATAAAAGATTAAATTTTACGAATTATTGATTAAAATACCAAACAACTAGTTGAAATAAAATTAAATTACATAAATTATAGAGATTATGCAACAAATTATGAACTGAAGAGATTAATGGAATATAATTTATTATACAGGTTAGATCATATGAGAATAGATGTTAATGTAAGAAATGAG
>JAPKLW010000199.1:242333-263038 GCA_026898455.1 Plectranthus barbatus
GGTCAGGTTTCACACACTCAATTCTTCTCTTCAAATATGCATAGAAACTGCTTAAGTTATTTCAAGAGGAAGAGAAAGGGAGATGAAATTGTGACACCCAGATATAAGGTGAAGCAAGTATGGATTCCCAAAGGATGGATCCATAACACTAACCCTGTAGGACCCGCAGAAACACGGGTACTTTTTGTCTAACCTTAAATATTTTGCAGGTACAAGGTCACCAAGGTCAATTTAAAAAGAAGAAAAGAGCATGGATTTTGAAAAGTGAATGTTCAGCTCACATGACCGGTGATAGCAATCTCCTTTCAAAACTGAGAATATCAAGAGGACCACTTGTCAGTTTTGGAGATGACTCAAAAGGGAGAGTAATCGGCAATGCTTGGAAAGCAATGGAATCATTATCAAAAATGTTCCTTAGTCACCAACCTCAATTACAATCTGCTGAGTGTGAGTCAGCTTATCCAATTTGGATATGAGGTGACTTTTGCTGAAGGAGAATGCTGGATCAATCACAAAGACTCCAAGGAGACTGCGCTGAAAGGTGTAAAGAATGGAAGTCTCTACTATGTGGATTGGGAGAGCGGAAAGACTGACACGTGCCTTGTCGCAACAAGCTCATCCCAAGAAGTAGTCAACTGGCTATGACATAAGAGACTTAGCCATTTGAATTTCCAGTCAATCAGATATCTTGCAAAGCACAAGTTTTTGGAAGGCCTACCACAAGTCAGTTTCAAGATGGAAGAAGGTGTCTGCAGAGCGTGCAAGATGGGAAAGGAAACCAGAGCATCATTAAAAAATCAAACCATCACAAAAAGCACAGATAGGATCCTCGAGCTACTTCATATGGATCTATTTAGACCAGTCAAGCTGCCTACCATTGGAGGAAAAAGATTCACTCTCATTGTGGTCGATGACTACTCGAGATATACTTAGGTAAGGCTGCTGAAGAGCAAGGATGAAGTGAAGCTTCAACTTCCAGAGCTCACCCTTCAAGAGCAAAACAGTAAAGGAGTCACCATTAAAAGAATCAGATCTGACAACGGGAGTGAGTTTTGCAACGGTCCACTGATGGACTTTTGTGCTGATGCTGACATTGCTCATGAGAAGTCAGCTTCGAGGATGCATCAGCAGAATGGTCTTGCCGAACGGAGAAATAGAAAACTTAAGGAGGCAGTGAGGACTGTGCTCGCTGAAGCTGACTTAAAGGAAGGTTACTGGGGAGAAGCCTATATGACGGCGTGCTATACTCAGAACAGGAGTGCAATCAACAGTCGCCATCACAAAACCCCTTACGAAGTCTTCAATGGTCGTAAGTTTTTTATAGCTCATCTTCGTGCTTTTGGTTCTCCATGTTACATCCATAATAATGAAAAGTCCAAACTGAATAATTTCAGTCCCAAAGCAGATGAAGGAGTGTTCCTCGGATATGGACATCCTTCATACAAGGGCTACAAAGTACTCAACAAGACAACCAAACTTGTGGAAGTAACATGCGCTGTTGTTTTTTATGAGTCTATCTTAGTGCGCAGGACTTTGAAAGAATTAGAACTTTGTGATTTTGTAGTAAAAAAAGGTGAGAAACTCAGTGTTGACAAATAAGATTCAATTCAAGTTTCTCAGCCCAAATCAATGGTGAATCACACAAGTAACTCAGATGAGGATGCTGGTGATGCAATCGACCTAGCCAAAGTGTTTGGTTCCTTGTCGATAAACTCGAGCATCAATCAAGGGGGAACTTCAGGAGATCAAAACAGAGCTCAGTTTGAAGGCCAAACTGGAACAAAGTACCGTGCTCAAACTGACCTTCCAGAAAGTGAAGGTACTCATCCTGAAGATATCCAACCGATAGTACGTCAAGAAGACTAAGGAGCTCATGATATGGAAGTCAACACTGGGGAAGAGGACTCCAGTCAAAATAACTTGGTTCAAGTTCCAGTATCGGGAGCAGACGGTACTGAGTATCCTGAAGATTTCGTCCAGCCTGTCGAAGTCACTCAGCTCCAGAAGCCGAAATGGTTGAGAAACCATCCAAAGGAAGCCGTGCTGGACAGTGTCACCAATACAGTTTGCAAGAGACAAGGGAGCGCTTTGCTTACTTGTTTTATATCTCAATAATTAGAGCCTACAAAGATTGGAGATTCTCTGAAGTCAACTGACTGGATCAACGCTATGCAAGAGGAGCTTGCTAAGTTCAAGAGAAATGAAGTTTGTTACCTGGTGGATCGGCCTACTCATCGGTCAGTTATCGACACCAAATGGGTCTTCAAGAACAAGTGAGACAACACTGAGAATATAGTGAGGAATAAGGCAAGACTGGTAGCAAAAGGATATGATCAATGTGAAGGGATCGACTTTGATGAACCTTTTGCTCCAGTGGCCATACTTGAAGCTATTTGTCTATTCCTTGCTTATGTAGCGCACAATAACTTCATAGTTTTCCAGATGGATGTGAAGAGTGCTTTTCTAAATGGGAGCTCAAAGAAGAAGTATATGTGGAACAGCCCCCAGGTTTTGAAGAAGGAAACCAAGTTTACAAACTGAGGAAGGCTCTTTATGGGTTGAAGCAAACACCCAGAGCTTGATATGAGACGCTATCTTAGTTTCTCCTCAAGAATGGTTTTCGGAAGGTCAAAATCGACACAACGCTGTTCAGAATTAAGGATGGATCAGACACCTTTCTGGTGCAGATCTACATCGATGACATTATATTCGGATGCAGAAACTTGAAGATGTGTGAGAAGTTTGTCAAACTAATGCAGAGCAACTTTCAGATGAGCATGATGGGCAAACTGACCTATTTCTTAGGCCTTCAAGTTATTCAGTCCGAAGGAGGAATCTTCATCAATCAAAAGAAGTATACCAAGGACTTGATCAACAAGTTTTGCCCGGAGAAGACCAAGCCCTTGAGGATTCCGATGAGCCCAAGTGCTCAGATCAATCTTGATGAAGAATGCGAAGAAATCAACCCAACAACATACAAAGGCATTATTGGGTCACTCCTATACTTAACTGTTAGTAGGCCAGATATTTCCTACTCAGTTGGAGTCTGTGCGAGGTTAATTTCAAGACAATCCAAAGAAATCGCACATGGAGGCTGCCACAAGAATAGTCAAATACCTCAAAGGGATAGAGTCACTAGGTATTTGGTACCCAAAATCTGATGAGCTTACTCTCAATGCTTTTTCAGACACAGATTCTGAAGGATACAGAATCGACAAGAAGAGCACAAGCGGAACATGTCAGTTCCTAGGTCACAAGCTTGTAAGCTGGTTCAGCAAAAAACAACACTCAGTTGCCACGTCTACAACAGAGCTGAGTATGTTGCTGCAGCAAGCTGCTGTGCTTAAGTGCTTTGGATCAAGCGACAACTGCTTGACTATGATGTCAAAAATGGGTGTGTGCCAGTCTATTGTGATAACAACAGTGCAATGTGCATCACAAAGAGTTCATCACTCCCGTACCAAGCACATTGACATTAGGCATCACTTCATCAGAGACCATATTGAGAAGAAGGATGTTTCCGTAGAGTACATCCGAACTAAAGATCAACTGGCTGACATCTTCACCAAACCACTCCCAGAGACCAGATTCAAGGAGCTCTGCATAAAACTTGGTGTATTGGAGATCGACGAGATCCTTGTTGAAGAAGAGTGATGTTGAATAAAATTAAGTCTGAGCTCTCGGTTTTCTATGAATTAAAGGCAGATCGGCTGGAGATTAGAACGGAGTTCCAACTCTTAGTCTTGTACAGACTTGATGTGCTTTTCAATTAAAAGGCTTCATACTTACCCTTGGAGGATCCTCCCTCACAAAATGTCAATGCAAAACAGTATGAAGCTCACCACACAACCAAGCACAAGCAGAAACCCCTGTCTATGACATCCAAAGAAGCTGAAACTTACTCCGACCAAGTTTTGAACGAACTTGCTAAAGAAAACCAAGTTCTGGTTTTTATACTTAGAAGACTTCTGAAGAACGGATGCGAAATTAAACTGAGTTCCAACCCTTAGTTTAGGAACTAACTCTTAGTAAGTTTGGGATTTCAAAAGGCAGGATTTCGAATTCCAAACGCGATTGCTGCAGTTACATCGCTATTAATGCATATCTTTCATTGATGTATCAGGATTCAACACATGGATAACGCTCCTTCCCACGTTGCTCCAGTCAAATCATGAACACACATCACGAGGCAATGTATCTTAATTATCTCCGATTATCAGGAAACCGAAAGGTCACAAGGTACACCTACCTTTTTCAAAAATGAATTTTCTCTCTGTTATAAATAGGGTCATGTGTTTCATCTGCAAAACACTTTTTCTCCTTTCTCCATTGTCGAACCCATCCTTCTAAGTTTATACTTCGTCTTCAACCAAAAACTTCCCTTAGATCTAGAAAAATGGTGTTAGAGCCTAAGCCTCCAGACATAAACTCACCACCCTATTTTGGTGCGGTCAAAGAGGGGGAAAAGATGTATGGGAGGTGCATAAGACATCAGTGTTGTGAGCCCAACAATTTCAACAACAAGTAGATCTCAGAGTTTCTCTGTATCTGCTTGCTGCTTAATACTTTGAAATAACAAATTATGGACTGCTCTAGGCTCACAACCTAATATAGAAGCCCGGAGGATACAAGACATTCATAGGGGATGTTCTTGTCACTATTGATGGTTTCCATGTCAATGTTAGCACCAGCAGACCTCCGAGGGAGCAAAGCTACTGAAAGCCAGCATGGGGGAGGTAGAAAGCAGGTCAGCATATCAAACCTGCTTCTCTCAGGCAACGTTGAGATGTAAGTGGACATGTTTTTCTTTCCACAAGGAGTGCATCTCAACGGATGGCTTTGCAGTCCGAGAACTCCTGGAAGACAAAAATCTAAAGGCAAGGGAAAGCTAGTCAGCTACCCTCCTTGGATAAGGAGTTCAAAACGGACCTAAGTAGCAGCCAGTTTGAAGAACATCATGAAGACCGGAAGCAGCCTAGTATAGACTTGAAAATAGTTTTGTAATAGGTTTCTTTTTGTTAGTTTATTCCTGTACTTGTAATGAAAATTATTAAAGGGTAAACTGACTTGTTGATGACAATTACTTTTTGTCCAACAAAGGTCTTCGTTCGTTATACGCTGAACTTACACAATCTAGTGTAATCAGCAGGCTTCTGACTCTCTCCTACTTAAGATTTAACTGCTCTAAACTGACTTGAAAAATCAATCGAGCAATATCTCTCTGAATCTATAAGGAGAAGATCTTAAGTTAAAAGTCGTTTGTGAGGGGGAACTTTTAAGAGTTTATGTGACTAATTGTCAAATTTTTAAAAACTCTAAAGTTATCCGCACCTCACTGGCTTAGGATCCAGATGGCTTTAACCACACCAAAAAGGGGGAAATTGTTAGGATTTTTGTTAGAGAAATCCTTCCTTACTTTTGTGTTTTGGTGGGTCAAAGATTGTAAGCCATCTTAGTCAGTTTTTCAGAGTCTAGAGTTCTACTATGTAATCCTTTTATAGGATCGAATTGAGTTGTAATATGACTTAGGCTGAAGACCGAGCAAAGGAGAATGCTCGAGAACTGACTACTTACACGCCTAAAACTTGGTTTCCACCAAGTATAGACTTAACCTAAAACTGAGAAGGAGCACTCAGTTTAAGGTCTACTATACAGAAAGGGGAAGTCCGTATGAGGGCTTCCCCGTACTGACTAAGGAGAAGTCAGTATGAGGGTTTTCCATACTGATCCGAAGAAATCAGTATGAATGCGTTTTCCATACTGACTGTGGACAATCAGTATGAGGGTTTACCAAACTGACCTAGGGAAGTGAGTATGAGGGCTAAGTTGTACTGACTTTTGAAAGTCAATACGAGAGTCTCTACCTTTAAGGATCGAGTTATTCAAAAGATATCGAAGCTCGGTCAGACTTAGGCATTCACATATGCCAAAGTGTAAGTCAGTACGAGGTCATCCAAACCTGGGTTCCTCAAACTGAGAACTAAGTCTGACATAAAGTTAGTGTATGGTACACTGATGCGGCAGAGCAGAACAGGTCGCAGACCTAAGGCATGGGCTATGATTGGACAATATCATCCATGAATCTAACATCTGTATTTATGTGTCAAATGGGCAGAAATTCAAAATGCTTTGAGGAAATCCTCTATAAAAGGGTTTGCACCTTAACCTTCAAACGGTTAGAACGATCAACGCATAAAGAACGATCAACGATAAACATACAAGGATGAGAGAACTCTGAGTTTAAAATCCTAAAGTCTTCACACGATAAAGAGGATCTCTCTCTACAAACTCCCTGAGTTTCCGTGTTTCCTTACATGAGACTTGAGTCTCCGACTCAAGTTATACCGTGTTAATTTCTCCTAGCACGAGGTTGAAATTGTAAAGCCAAATCTCTTCTTTGGTGAATATATCTTTCTGAGTCATATTTATAGCAATCAGCCTAGGCTAGGATTCTGATTTCCATGGGCGTTTGCCAACCACCTGAGTTCTGGGAAGAACAAGTAAACATCCAAACTGATTTTGGGAAGAACTAGTAAGCATCCAACCATCAGGAAGGAGGTTGCGGGGTGCGTCCCCACTTCAACCTGAAGACTGGGTCAACAAGGAGTTCCTAGACGAGTGCCACAACTGACCAGAAGACGGAGGTGCTGACGGACTACGTATAGATCGTAAGGAGGCTTGTATTTACTTAGTGAATCATCCAGACCTTGGGTGTGAAGTGTGGATTTAGTATTTTGAGATCCGAACCACTATAAATCTTGTTTATTGTTCACTACTTTTTTAATACTTGCTCTGTTTTCCTGTTTCACAAACTGACTGTTGAAACCATTAATACTTGTCCAAGTATTGAAGTGTATATGTTGTGAATCTGACTTAACTGAAATAGAGACCTAAGCTTAAGTCTTCTACATACAAAACTGATTTTACTCTATTTTCGCGAACAAGTCCAACTATCATTTAATACTTCTGCTGCATACACAAGCCTTCCGCTGCATAGTTTAGCACTCTAATTTTGGGACCTACACTTTAGTTAAAGGTGTACACGGTTCAATTTGGTCGGTTTGAGGTGTGAAGTATCGGTCAAACCAATATGTATAATTTAAATTTTTTTCAAACAAAATCGGCCAAATCATTTTAAAACAATTTGGTTTGGCCGGTTTGACGGTTAGGATTGTCGATTCAACAATTATAATCGAGACATCGAGCATTTCTTATTTTTGAAAGAATTTATTTTAAGAAAACAAACAATTTAAGCATCTATGAACTAATCTTGGGATCTCAACGAAATTAACAATTGATAATACGTAGAAGTTTCTTATTCTATAATATTTTTGCCAAAAGGAGCACATAAAAATATATAATCAAAAAATACATTAAACCTAAGTTTTATTATTCAATATAATATGTCAATGTTTAGATAGTTTATAGAACTTGAAATAAAAAAGTAACTTATACATTATTGACATTAATATATAATAAGATGAAGAAAGCATACAATCATATATTTTATAAATTTTGTGAGAAATATTGATTGTACTACATTATAATTTGATATAATATATAATTTAATTAGTATTATAAACACGGCCCGGTCCGGCCAAGATGACCAGTTCTACCACAAACTGTCGGCTAAACCAAATTATACGATTTGAGACAATGGTCCGGTCCGATCAAATCTTTAGTTATCAAACGATCGAGCTTGTGAAATTATTTCAATTTGGTTTGTTTTGCTGGTTTTAGCCAAACTATGTTTTCCCTTACTTTTAGCAATCTTTTTAATTACAAAATTTTTGACCATTATAATTAATCCTATGAAATATTCCTTCATAACACTGTACATATCATCTTAAATAGTAATTTAACTCTTGTCTACATGCTCAAAGAAATATCCTCAATATTTTCCTTTTCACATTATATCTTACATATTTGAAATATTACTTGATGATCCCAAAATCAAGTATATATAAATTTGCTTGCTGCAGCAAATAGTAGGTCCAATGATAAATGATCAGCTAACTCTTGATGAGTAAGTTTTTAAACAGGTACTTTAAGGGTTGAGTGGTACTAATCATTTAATGATCATTTATCATTGGTACCTACTATTTGCTGCAGCAAGCAAATTTATATATACTTGATTTTGGGACCATCAAGTAATATTTCAAATATGTAAGATATAATGTGAAAAGGAAAATATTGAGGATATTTCTTTGAGCATGTAGACAAGAGTTAAATTACTATTTAAGATGATATGTACAGTGTTATGAAGGAATATTTCATAGGATTAATTATAATGGTCAGAATTTTTGTAATTAAAAAGATTGCTAAAAGTAAGGGTGAACATAGTTTGGCTAAAACCAGCAAAACAAACCAAATTGAAATAATTTCACAAGCTCGATCGTTTGATAACTAAAGATTTGATCGGACCGGACCATTTTCTCAAATCGTATAATTTGGTTTAGCCGACAGTTTGTGGTAGATTTGATCGGATCCTACAGGTTGAATCATTGATTCAAGCATATGCGATAAGGGTTGAGTGGTATAATCAGGAATAATAAGAGATTAATTAATTACAGCTAATTGTCATACGCTGAATTAATTAATGAATGTCTGAAACCTTAAATATGGGGATTAACCAAGTCAATGCAACCCGTTTCTAATAACGTGGTAATAAAGAGTTAGGTCAACATTAATTCTCTGATGGCATGAATTAATGTTTATTAATTAATTATGTTCTGGTTTGAACATGGAATTAATGAATAGGAGGCCCACTTTATTATTTGCATTTGATCCCTAGTCTGGCCCAACAGTGCTCAGAGCCCATTAGGGTTTATTAAACCCTAATAGCCCATTCTCCAGATCTACATAAATAGATAAATCTCTCATTTTCCCACATAAGTTTTGAAGTTTCAAATTAGAAACCCTAGAGAGAATTGAGAGAGTCCCAGGCTGTAGATCCGGTAGCGTATCCTCACTAGATTTTTGGATCGAGCAAGGGAACAAATCAGAAGATCAGATCTGTAGGAACACCATCAACGATCTACCGCCGTATTCAATCTGCAGGAGTTGAGGTATTCCAAGAATCCATCTATTGCAATTAATTTTGTAGGAGCATGCTTAGGTTCGCTTGATTTATTTAATTTATATTTATTTTTGATATCCTAAGAACGATCCTTGGAAAATTAAAGTGGCAATTCGCGTTGTCTATTGTAGACTCGAATCCTACATGTAATTCCTCGGATCATCTAAAGTTTGAATGTCCATGAGTAGATCCAGAAGAAAGAGAAAGATTGAGAAAGCTGTTCGAAAGGCGAGCATCAAAAGTTGTCACCAAAGCATTGTTGACAAGGACGAAAATACCAGACATCCCAAATTATGACAATGAATATTACTCATCAGAAGATGAAGAGGATGTTCTCATGGTGTTCTTGGCAAATATCAATGAAGATCAGACAGAAGAATCAGCTCTAGCTGCCGCAAGAAACCAGGTTTCAAACTCTACTATGTCCATTACTTCTACTTTTGATAACATGCATGATATTGCTGATTCATATTGCTCAGAATCAAACGAGATAACTGTAGAACTTTTGCTAAAAGAGTTTTCAAAAGTTCATGCTTTAAAAGATATTTTAGTAAAAGAAAATTTCTCTCTGAAATCTCAGCTTTCTATCTTGACCAATGAGATTGAGAAATCTAGGTTAGCAGACGAGGAACTCTCAAAGTTGAAAACAAAAATCTTCTCCTTCAATCAAAAACATAGCATTTTAAAACAGGAGAATGAAGTTTTGAAAAACAATAGCTCCGTGCAAAACACATGTCTTTGCAAATTTTCAAAAAGCACAAGAGATTTGAACGATATTATAAGTGTCCAAAGAATTTTGAATAACTTCGCTGGAATTGGTTTTGATGAAAGGTCAAATGGTGTTGAGTCAAGAAAGACAAAGAAAATTGTTTTTGTCCCAGCAACGGGAAGATTCAGCAAACTGCTAGGAAAGACAAGAGGGAAAACTCTAAGTCAATTGCTCAGTAGAAATGTTGGCAGACTAGTATCCCTCAGCTGACTGCTCAGCAAAGACTTAATTACAAGTCTGCTGAGAAAAGACCAATAAAGTCTGAGTATGCAACCCAACAGACTGTTCCATCTGCTAGAAAGGTTCATACAAATTCTAGCAAGCCTAGGCAATCTGCTGAGATTGTAAGAAAGCCAACATACACACCAAGTAGAAGGAACATCTACTTGAGGCCAGAGTCTAAAACAAATCATTTTCAAAAGACAGTGATGGCTCGACACATTCCTATGCAGATTTCAATTATTATGTCAATAGGAACGGAAGGGTAGTGAAACATGATGACAAGCGAAATGTCAAAATCATGAAAATCTGGATTCCTTAAGGAATAATCCAGAAAACTAATCCTGCATGATCGGGTACCAAAAATATAACTTCTCTATTTTGCAGGAATAGGATCCAGGAAGAAGAACTTCAAGAGAACTCAAAGAATGGATCCTAGATAGTGGATGCTCAGGTCACATGACAGGAGATGAAGAGATCTTCACAGAGCTTCACAAGTTCAGAGGATCTTTAGTCTCATTTGGAGACAACTCCAAGGCTAGAGTAATCGGAAGAGGGTGCATCGAGCAGAATGGAATGCGAATAATAAATGTTGACCTTGTCGATAGCATAAAGCACAATCTACTGAGCATCATCCATCTAAAAGAAAATGGATATATTGTTTCTTTTTTTGACACAGGTTGTGAAGTTGCTGATAGGACCACCGACAAAGTAAAGCTTAGAGGAATCAGAAAAGGAGGACTCTACATTGTTGATTGGGAAAGTGGTCAACAAGCATCATGCTTTTTAGCATTCAACAAGGAAGAGACAAACTGGCTATGGCACAAAAGGCTAACGCATCTAAACTTTAAGACTATCAATTATATTGCCAAGAATAACATTGTTGCAGGTTTACCTCAAGAAACCTTCAAGAAGGAAGGAATATGCAGAGTCTGCCAACAAGGAAAACAAGTCAAAGCGTCCTTCAAATCCAATCCAGAAAAGGCCACCACAAACAGAATCCTTGAGCTGCTACACATGGATTTATTCGGCCCTGTGACTCCACCCACTGTAGGTAACAAACAATATACCTTGTTTGTTATTGATGATTATTCTAGGTACACATGGGTGAGGTTACTCAAAAGCAAGGACGAGGTGAAGATTATCCTTCCGGAGCTAATACTCAGAGTTAAAAATGACAAAGAGCTCACGGTGAAAAGGATAAGATCTGACAACAGTACATAATTCTGTAACAGAGCATTGATGGACTTATACGCCGATGCTGGGATAGGACATGAAAGGTCCACTGCAAGAATACCTCAGCATAACGGCTTGGTAGAAAAAAGAAACATGACTCTCAAAGAAGTTGTACGAACAATTCTTGCGAATACAGATCTGAGCCAAAGGTATTGGGGAGAAGCTGTTATGAATGCTTGCTACACACAGAATAAACTCGGAATAAATCTTCGCTTCAACAAGACTCCCTACGAAATATATCATAGTCGTAAGCCTTATCTCATCTTCGTATTTTTGGTTCACCATGTTATATCCATAACAATGGGAAGTCAAAGTTAAGTACTTTTTCTCCCAAAGCTGAGGAAGGAGTGTTCCTAGGATAAGGACATCCATCTCACAAATTATATAGAGTACTTAACAAGACAACCAAACTTGTGGAAATAACATGCAATGTTATTTTTTATGAATCTACTTTAGTGCGCAGGACCACGAGAAATCCAAGAGATAAGATTCATGAAACCAATGATGTCAATGAACTTTCGAGCTCGAATACTTTCAAAGCAGAACCGATTGATTCGACTAAGTTAATGAGTGAATCATCATCTCTACTGGAGACCTTGACTGATCAGCCGACAGTCAAGAGGGCTGGTGATGCAACTGGTAATGCTGAGGCCACCATAAATTCTCTCAAAGAGCTTACATGTCAAAAGGGAACTCAAGGAGATGAAGTCATCAAGCAGAATGAGGATACAATTGAAGGTTCCCAGAATGACGAGAGAGTTACCGAAGACAACTCTGCTGAAGACAACCAGGAGCAGACTGTTGAAGATAGAAGTACTACATCAGTAATCCAGAATCCAGCAGATGACATGCTAGAAGACAGTCACTCAGCAGAAGACACTCCAACAAGTGTAGCAGACAGCCTGGAAAATCTACATCTTGTTGATGTACCAATCTCAGAAGAACACAACGGACCAACCAGCAGTCAAGACATTCTAGTAGAAGAGCTACAAAGACTTAAATGGTTGCTTAGAGATCATCCGACAGAAGCAATTATAGGAGATATTGCGGATCCAATCCGAACCAGACACAATGCCATGTATACTGCTTCATATCACAAGAGGAGCCTACCAAAGTAGCAGACGCACTCAAATCAGCTGACTGGATCAACGCAATGCAAGAAGAACTATCAGAGTTCACAAGGAATCACGTATGGGATCTCGTCGATCGACCAACACATCAGGCAGTAATAGGAACCAAATGGGTATTCGAGAATAAGCGAGATGAAAAAGGACTCGTCGTTTGCAACAAAGCCAGATTTGTGGGTAAAGGATATGCACAGTGCGAAGGAATAGACTTCGTTAAAACATTTGCTCCAGTAGCTTAACTGGAAGCAATCAGGTTATTCTTAGCTTATGCTGCCCATCATGGTTTTACTATTTTTCAGATGGACGTCAAGAGCGCATTCCTGAAATGTGAATTAAAGGAGGAAGTCTACGTGGAACAACCTCCAGGATTTGAGCGCGGAAAAAAGGTGTACAGACTATGGAAAGCTCTCTACGGTCTGAAGCAAGCCCCAAGAGCTTGGTATGAGACATTATCACAGTTTCTGCTGATGAATGGATTTAGGAAAGGGAAGATCGACAGGACACTATTCTTGATCAAAGATGCTGAAGACATTTTGCTAGTTCAAATCTATGTGGATGACATTATATTTGGATCAAGAAATCGAAATCTCTGTAAAAGTTTGCTCGACTTATGCAGACTAACTTTCTGATGAGTATAATGGGAAAGATGTCATATTTTCTAGGTCTACAAGTTCAACAATCTAGTGATGGAATTTTTATTCATCAGAAGAAGTATACCAAAGATCTCATCAGCAAATTCTGTCCAGAGAAGACGAAGACACTGCGGATTCCAATGAGCACTGCCTGTCAAATTTCAATGGATGAAGAAGGTGAATCCGTAGATCCCGCAGTATATAGAGGAATAGTTGGCTCTCTGCTATACTTGACAGCCAACAAACCGGACATTTTGTATGATGTAGGCATTTGTGCTAGATATCAAGCAAATCCGAAGAAATCACACATGGAGTACGCATGAAGGATTGTCAAATATCTGAAAGGAACGGAATCACTAGGAATTTGGTATCCCATAGAAGATGATCTCACACTCGTAGGATATTCAAACTTAGATTTTGGAGGTTGCCAAATTGATCGAAAAAGCACGAGTTGAACATGCCAATTCCTCGATCACAAGCTGATAAGCTGGTTCAGCAAGAAGCAACATTCCGTAGCAACATCCACAATGAAAGCAGATTATGTAGCTGCCACAAGTTGTTGTACACGAGTGTTGTGGATCAAACAACAACTTCAAGATTATGAAGTTAGCACTGGTTGTGTTCATATATATTGCGACAACAATAGTGTGATGTGCATCACAAAGAATCCAGTTCATCATTCTAGGACGAAGCACATCGATATCCGACATCACTTCATTCGAGATCATGTTGAGAAAAAGGATATCTCCGTAGATTATATTAGAACATAGGATCAGCTAGCAGACATATTCACCAAACCTCTAGCAGAGAACATATTTAAGGAGCTTTGTCTCAAGCTCGATTTATTAGAATTAGACGAGGTTAGTGAAGAATGAGTCCCAGCTCTCATTCTGTTCTTAGTTTTCTCAAGTTTTGGAATTCTGTAGTTGATTGGATTTCTTGAAGATTATGTGGAATAAGAGTGTGTCCCAGCTCACGCTCTTCATAAAGACAATATCGAAGTCTTGATAGATTGCTGAGTCCCAGCTCTCAGCAATCCAGATGATTAAATATTAAAGAATATTGATTCCAGCAGATTAAATCAGGAGAATGCTGAGTCCCAGCTCTCAGCAGAAGAAAAGAGACTGTTGAATCAATTATGGGAATTTGATCAGATAAGGGAATAAATATCGGGATACTCAACCGATGTATCAATTGGAATCATCATCAATGACGAAGCGACGATGCATATTTGCTATCATTACTGAAGATTTCATTTAAGGCTCGAGACGATTCAGTTCTGAAAATAGTCGCCACGTGGAAAGTCATTGGAAAACCGTAGGTTTCCTAGGCAGACAAAGTGATTAGGAGAACAAGTCTCTAGGAGGGGCTACATCTATTTAAAGAGAGGTTGTCTTTCTTAGGAAAATCATATTCCAAAACCTCGAAACCTTAGATCCATCACCTGCCTTCTATTCCCACTTTTCTAAACCCTGCTCGAAGAAATAAGAAATGTTGTCCTTTACCATTTCACCAAAATACCTCCAAAATAGGTTCGAGCAACGTGATTTGGAAGTCTCCAAATTGAGAGGAAGAGTCGTAATCTTCACAAAGATCACATCTAAGAAGACTCCCTCAATTCTCGATTCTCCTTGGACGATGAGCTTTCTCATATTAGAACCGAACGGAGATAAGAGGTCCATTCTGTCAGGCCATGACAGTTTTCTCATTGGAGATATATAAACTTGTCAGGTGGGCCCGAAGATGGATATTCTTTAGTCATGGGATTGAGAATACCTTTGGGTAGGAGTTCTCAAATAACTAATTCCTAATCTCTTCTTCATGGACGAAAATGAGAAAATAGAGATGAAGAAGCAAGATGAAGGATATGTTTGTGGATGAAGCTGATGCAACTCATGTGCATCTGCTTGGCATCCAGGACAGCAAAGCATACTGGCATCACAGATGGTACCCATCCTACCCGTAAGAAACATCTGTGAAGTGCCAGGTGCTAATAAGAGATGTGGACAAGAGCGCCGAACCGTGCAGATGGTGAGATCTGCAGGCTTCGAATTTTCTTCCGTGTTCTGAAGTGTCCACAGGAAAGCCACAAGGCTGGAAGCTGAAGATATGTATACATACAAGACATCTCACAGCCTTGGCAATAGGACATTGCTGCGTAAGTGGGGTGACTTGCAGCAATGAGCTCGGGAAAAGACCAAGAAGGAGCAGATCTAGCAAAGGCGTTATTTGGAGCAGTCTGAAGACAAATTGATCATTGTAAACTTGTAGTATTATACTTTGCAAAGTGTAACTCTTGTAAATCAATGATATCAATAAAATGCTCGCTTTGATGACAATACTCTGTTGTCTCAAAACAATATAATCGCCTAAGTCAAAATTCTAGATCAATACACTCCTTGTGTACTTAGAATCCTATCAAAAATCAGATGATTTTCCATTAAAAGAATGATAATTTAAAGGAAAATCAGATGATAGGAATTTCTTGAGGTCTCCCCAACCCAGTCGAAAGCATAGTGCTTAATAGCTTAAATGAAGAATCAAATTCAAGCAAAACATTCTCTGCTAAAAGCTGAGTCCAAGCAATCAACAGATTTCCGACACTTACTGAGTCTGAGCTCTCAGTAAAAGACTCTGGAACTTAAAGGATTCATTGAATCTAAAGAGTCTAGAAGAAGTGCTGAATCCAAGCTTTCAGAAGATATCTGGTGAATGCTGAGTCCAATCTCTCAGCAGATTGATGAAGATTGCTATTTGGCTATAGCAAACACAAAACCGGAAAAAGTTTACTGAGTCTAAGCTCTCAGTAAAGAGACTCTTTGTTCCAACAAGGATCAAAAATATTAAAAGAGTCTATGTTGTCTACTGAGTCCAAGCTCTTGGTAGAACCCCGAAGAATGCTGAGCACAAGCTCTCAGCAGACATTTGTAGACTGCTAAGGATACAACTCAAGCAACTGTTGAGTCCAAGCTCTCAGCCGATTATAAACGTCTACTAAAATAAAGACCTTTAAAATGAATGTTGATTTCAAGCTCTCAACAAACAAGGTCCAAGGAATGTGCAGATCACAATAGAATCAAGGAGTGCCGAGTCCAAGCTCTCAACAAACTATGTGATCTACTACATCCTATATAAAAGGGTATTTCAGATAATTGAATGTTGATTCCAAGCTCTCAGCATAGGCCTTTCACATTGCTGGATATGCTAACATCAGCAAATGCATATTTGCATGTTGACCAGCAGACAAGAACGAGATAATCATTTCAAATATCTCGAAATGAAGGATTATCTTTTGACGGAGAAGCTACAGAGTCCGCATTAATTAAAAAAGAGACTCTAGCTCAGGGCAGTGACGAATACTAAAGAGACACGTCATCCACGCACAAGTTTCCAACTTAGTGGGATGTAAGTCGAACCGTCACCATCTACCCAACCAGCGATTCATCCATAGCAGAAGAAGAGATCCAACCATTCACAGTAAAGCCGGTTAGTTGGGATCGTATATAGGGAGTTTGGGAATTTTAAACCCTAATACTCCCATAACTTCTGATTTTGAAATTTCTTCTGCACTACACTGTTTCAAGCTTTTCAGAAGAAGCATCAATGGCGGAATCTCCCAACCGCACTTGCTCCCCTGCAGAGTCAAACGGACGGCCCAACATGCCCGAAGAGCCTGAATAGTTCCAACCAACATTCACGGGCATATACGAGATGGAGGATATTGATGAGTCAATCTCATATTATCGACTAGTTGTCATAAGCCATGGTAAGGAGGTGGGTAAACTCACCAACGAGCAAAGGAGAGCCGCTCTAGTCAAGAAGGATAAGATACTCTACGAGCCATTATTCCAGAAGCACTGGTGTGAAATTCTCATAGGTAAACTTGACCGCAAGATCCTGTTGAAGTATCGATTTGCGAAACCCAAGAAGTTTCATCCGCACATAGTCGCAGAGTTCTTTGCTCGCGCAGTAGTTGATGAAGAGGAAAAGTTCTTCACCAAAAGTGTATTGGGTATCAAGATTGTGGTGAGCCCAGAATTTTTGGAGAAGAAATACGGACTTCGGAACGATGGTGAAGACGTTGCCAACTACAAAGTCAATGATGAAGCCGAAATGGAAAGAAGATGGTTGCAATGGAAGATGGAAACCTTCAAAGAGTCATGGAAGATAGAAGCACCACTAAGGTCACTGGAAGAGCCAATAAAGGGCTTAGCACAGGTTGTAATAAGGATGTTAATAAGCAAAGTTGGTTCGCTTTCTGAACTAAGTGCTAAGAAGTTTGCTATTATGATGGCGATTGAGGATCAAATTCGTGGAAATTGGGCGAAGTTCATCTACACCAAATGGCTAGCACATGCCTACAAGAACAAGAGTGTGAAGAAGCATCACACATTCACTCAAGATGTTGGTTTTGGATTAAATATAAGCCACTTTCTGGAGGGAATCATACCAGAAGGAAGATGCTGCTGCAGTGAGGATTTGATCTACTCCGACTACATACCACCAACCAAAAAATAGCAACCACCGAAGTGTTTCAAAGATCCTTTGATCCCGAAAGGAAAGAGCAATGTCAGTCCTGATGATCCATGCTCTGACGAAGAGGATCCCCACCAAGAAAATGTTGTCATGCCTATTGCAGTTCCACTTACCGCCGAAGAAGTTGAAGAAGCAAGGCGAAAAGCAAAACAGGATGCCTTGTTTACTGAATTTGAAAATTTGGTCGACATTCCATCACAGGAAATGGGTCAACCCCTTGAGCCACCCATTGTGAAGAAGAGGCGTACACACAGAAGTCCTCAGAAGAAAAGAAGGAAGCTAGCAAGTGATGACGATCAAGCCAAGAAGAAGGGCAAGCATGACCGATTTCAAGGAACAACCATCAAAATCACAGCGCCAGAGGTAGATACTTCTCTACCAATCCCAGATGTCATCGAGGGAACAGCGACAGGAAACGCTGATACAACTGCAAAATGAAGACTTGAATTTTCCAGTGAGGAGGAATCACGAAAAAAGAGGCGACAACAGAAAGCGCTCAAGAGGTCACGTGAACAGAGAGATTATGACAAGTTCAGATTGCAGATGACTCTTGATGAGAGGGATTCTCGCTATGAAGAAGTCATGGCAAGCTACATAGAGCGAAATGCCAAGATTCAAGATAGAAAAGAAGCCGGTTGTATTACTCAAAGAGGCATTGAAAAGGCACAAGCTGTGAAAGGGAAGAGCAAGGTCACGTTTGCTGATGATGTCGAATCAACTACTGATCTTGAGCGAAGACAGATGAAAGAAGCCATGAAAGAATCAAGAAGATTGCAGACTCCAGCGCAAGGAGAAAAGAGTTCTGACGTGATACCAATTCAGCCCGCCACCAATCAAGGGGGAAGCGTAAGTGCTGAAGAGATTCCTGAAAGAAGGTTGCTGCAGACTGCTGTGCAAGAAGAAAGCAGTGCTGTTGTTGAAAAAGGAAAAGAAACAGAACAATTGGTTGTGCAAGGAGGAAGCCAAGTTGTTACAATCATGGTAGAAGCCGATCTGGTGCAAGAGTCAGACCAGATCCCGATTGTAGATTCAGAAGATAAGGTCGCAGATGAGGAGAATGCTGACCTAAAGAACAATGAAGAGGACAAGAGTTCATAGCAACCAGAGGTAGCTATAGCAGAAGGCGTTCAACAGATCATCACTGCAACCGACGGAACACATGATGCTGAAACCACTGGAGAAGAGATGCCTGCACAAGAAATAATAACTACCTCAATAGATGTCAAAACCCGAGCACGACTACAAGCAGGTTGTTGCAAGGCTGCAGATGATCAAGGCTCACAGAGCAGCCACCAGAGATCGCTCGCTGCCACCATCCGAATATGCTATTGAAGACTCTCTCCCATTCACTCAGCATTTTAAATCTCCTGCCACTGGAAGAAAGATGGTTGTAGTTGAGGAGTTGAAGAAGAAATTAGTCGAAGAACAAGTCGCACAAAAGAGAGAAGATGATAGGAGGAGAATGTTAGAATTTAAGAAAAAGTCCTTACTCAACTTGCCGACAAATCCTTCAGGATGCAAAGCGTTAGGTCGTCCTCCCCTGTTATTGAAGAAGAAGAAAGAAGGGAGAATGCACCAACCGCATCAGCTCATGTTGATCAACCATCCACTTCCACTCAAGGATTGGCTACCACTATCTCTATGCTTACTGCCGAGAATCAAATAGTGCTATCGGAGGAACCCTAATTCATGGCAATTGAGCCCTTGAACTCCAACATTTGTCAGAGAGACCTCCAGCAATTCATTCATACAATGGTAGGACGAAGCATAGAAGAGCAAATTGTACCAATCGTGCGCACTGAAGTTACCAACCAAATGTCTGAAGCTAAAGACGAAATACTTGCTGCTCAACAAGACAACTTTGAAACCTTCTCCACAGGAATTTCGCTGCTATCTAAGAGGGGGAAGATAAGAGGTTAGCAGAAGAAGCATAAATAAGAAAGGAGCAAGAAGGTATATTTCTTCGCTTTGAAGCTAGAAGACAACAGGAAGAAGATCTGAGGAGACAACGCAAAGAGGGGGAGAGAGAAGAACATAGAAAAATTGAAGAGAATGAGAGAATCAAAAGACAAGAAAGAGAATCTGTCTTGGACAACTTCATGAAGATGACGATGGAAGCACTCAAGAATGTGAAGAATCCCACTGTCGGTTCCTCAAGTGCCAGACATGCTGCTGATTCAGACTCCTCAACAACTAAAATGTAATATCTCTCTTAACTCTATGAGTCTCCTGGTTGAAAAACTTGAAATTTTTGTTTTCAATTTGGGTGTGTGTTTCATGTACAACTGCGCATGATATTTTGAATGGAAACTAACCCAGATTGAAGACAACATCTCATTGTCCAACGCTGATCTAATTGAATTAGCTGAAGTTACACATTTAGTGTAGTCAGCAAACTGCGTGGATGTGATGTGTGTGAAATGTTCCTGTGATTGCTTGATGAAATTATGTGTGAATGTGCTATGTGCTGATCTGATAAAAGATATTGAAGCCATTTACTCGATGAAAATTGTTGAATAATCGAGCAATGCCCTTGATATTTTAAGGGGGAACGTTTAGGAACCATACTGAGTCTACAACAGTTGAGATGTTGAGAATAGACTTGATAGGAAAATCTTTGTAATCTCAGTAATCAGCTTTCCCATGATCAATTAGAAATAAAGCTTAAGATTGAGGCTTTGATCGCACCAAAAAAGGGGAAATTGTTAGGAATATTGTTAGATATTATAAAAACCCCTTTGATTGTAATTGATTCATAGTCTTAGTTTGATATGTTTTGGTGCATCAAAGCTCTAGCAACTTAGTATCGAGTTGATTGTAAAAGTCTTGTATAGAAATTCATACTCGAGTTGTAATAGAATTAGAAAAAGAAAAAGAATCAAGGATGCTGAAGGAGTCAGCAGACTTGATGAATTGCTGAAGATTGCTAAAAGAAGAGAAAGGCCAGCAATGCGAAGGAACGTGACAAGAATGCTAAAGAAGTAACTTCAGCAAACTGCTGAGATACCCGACGCACACCAGCGGATAGCAAACGACAATCCTTGCTATCCTTGCTTTTAACTTCTACAATCACATAGGTTTCTCAAGTCAGTACAATATATCTAGGA
>JAPKLW010000199.1:273038-342557 GCA_026898455.1 Plectranthus barbatus
CCATTCCACTCAAATAAATTCAAATGCTTCACAAACAATAGAATTCTACTCTTTATAAAAATATAAATCCTTACAAAGCTTAATTAAGCTTGGGGTATTATAAATCATAAAATAGTTTTTTTTTTAATTTACTCTAAATATTTAGTGCCACATAAAATAAATTTAAAATAATTTAAAATACACTTCAACATGCCACATAAACAAATAACGATTGACTCAATATCATTTTAACTTGGTCAAGCATGGATGATATCTATATATAGATCTATATAATATACTAAAGGAGTCCCATAAATTTCTCTCCAAAATTTTTGAAAAACGTGCAATGTCAAATAAAATATATTAAATAAATCAATACATGTCTTGGAATTATTTATTAAGTTTTTGTAAGATGATTATATTTCCAATTAACAAAATTTTTATTTATTGTGTTCTTCTACTCTGTGCCAAATTTAAATAATAACTATGATTTCCTTATGCAAATTCAAATTCTAAATATTACCAAGTTTAGGATCTATACACTACCATTAAAAATATGTATTTTGGACAATATGAATGCTTGGTGATTTTTTACAAATGAGATAACGTAACTGAATTAAATATATTTAAGCTAAAATATCAAAAAATATAATAATTAATATGTGTAAAAAATGTTAAAGTTATTCAATTAATATATTGCAAATTTAATAAATCCATATATGTCATTAATGCAGTTTAGAATATAGTATTATTTTTTAACTGAAAAATATTTTTCTTATTCATATGATAAATACTACTAATATTTTATAAGTATATATCCTTATTTAGTATTCTTTATATAATTTTTTTAAATATTAAAATATTTTTCTCAATACGTATAATACGTAGGTTTATTTGGATGAAATATAAGTTTTAACATAAATATATTATCTTATGTTAAAATTTAAATATAAATATAAAAAATATTTTCATACAACGCACGGGTGTAACTCTAGTATTATACTAAAGGAGTTCCAGAAAACTCCCTCTAAAATTTTGAAAAACGTGCACAAATAAAAAATATTAAATAAACTAATTATATTTTTATAAATATTACTTCATGGTTGAAACATGTCAATATTGATAAATGTGCATGTTGAAATAAATTGATTCTTTTTAGAAAAAATATTAGAAATTATTTTTATTAAAAAATTAATTTAATATAATTATATTCAGAAATAATTTAATTTTAAAATTGTTAAAACTTTACATTAATTGAATCATTTAGCAAATAAACTTTAGAGTTTTTAAATTGCAAAAGTTATTTGAAATGAAAAACAAAACAACATGTTTGCAATGTAGTTTGAATATCATAATTCTCATTTTATTATTTTAATTTTTGATTAATATTATTTTGAGAAATTAGTGCATTTTAATTCATAATATCTATTTATTTTTACAAATATAACCTAATAATTATAATTCTATAAATGTTAGACATTAAGTTGGTAAAATGAACAAACTTAGAAATTACACTATAATTTTCTGTGTAAGATGTTAAATTAGAAATAGAGACAAATATTGTAAGTTAAATTATAATTTGTGAGCACTTTGTTATTTTTGTAAAGTTGGCAAATGTTAGTAGTGTAAATGCAAATACTTTTATTTTGGGTATGATTTTGAATAAATATTATATGTGTTGAAAGTTTATTAGAGAAACTTATTGTTTTTCATGTATTTTTATATAATATCTATTGAATATTATTTTAATTAAAGTACTATAATATTTTCTATGTGGTCATTTATATACAATAGAAATATAAATTATTATTCAATAAAGTAAATAATATCATGATATTTTTGAATAATTTCATTTGTATATTATTTCGAATAATATTTGTCCGTGCAACGCGCAGGTGTACATCTGGTAATTACCTAACACTAACACAATCAAAGTGTGAGATGAAATTCTCTAACTGAATATATTGGAATAAATCTCTCTAATCATCACTATTTGAGGATATATTTCATAACTAGCCCTATTTTACAAATATAAGTTGATCATACTTATCTTCTATAGCAGGCGAGTGTAAGTTATATCTAGAATATCATAAAATCAAACTATAAGTAAAATAAATGTGAAATTTTGTAACAAAGGGATTAAGCTATAAATAAAATTAATTATATAAAACTTAAATATGTATTGAATTATGATTCAATAAGAAGTGTTACTCTACAGATTACAATAACCATTGAGTGACCTATCGAATCAGGCGAAGTGGCCAGCGCATGGCACTCTCACACATAATTTCATATGGGCGCAATTATTCCGAAATTATTAGTCTCACTTATCTTTTTCATGTTTTATTTATTATTCATGTTTTTTAAAATAACAATTTTTTCATATTTATCAATAAATTATTAATTCCACTACACTTACAAACATTAGTTATTGTACTATTTCAATTTTGGAACTATTAAATCGGGAAAGAAGGAATATTATATGTATAACATTTCTTTATTCAAATATATAATCCTATTAATTAGTTTATTTTGGATATTAATATCTTTTTAAAATATGATTCATGCATCATCTCCCATATATCACTAGCTTAAAAGAATGTTATCTTTATAACTTGATTTTTCATCATCAAAATTTGAACCTATGAAATTAAGTATATTGTGATCAACACTATGAAACAAAGAACAATTAATTCTACATCTCCCACATTCAACGTGCAGCTATAAAATCGCTTTTGCCATAATGAAGGGATCATGTAATGAAAATTTTTTAAAATTATTCGGGTGTATGAGTTTAGTAAATATATTTTTATTAAAAAATAAAATGTTAGTAATTCCTTTCTTATTATAATATTTTGATGTGTCAAACATACTACCAGTTAGTGTGTCTCTAGATAGGATTAGTCCGCACTTGTAATGTCTTGTATAGAAATTATCGAGTTGTAAATCGAAGTTGATCACAAGCTTTTAGGAGTTTGCTAGCTGAACTTCATTCACCAGCAAAGGGTTTTTACATTTAGAGACAGTTGGCGGACACATCATCGCCAACTGGTGATCCACTAGCTAAGAACTTGCCAGCAAAGTGTCCACCAACAAAGGTAATTCCCAAACTATCATATAGAGACACATCGAGCTAAGACAAGCGGACTCTTTAAAAGTCTAGACTTTAAGAAGGTGGTCTTATAGTCTGTGATCCTCAAAACTTGTTCGTCCAAGGAATCAACCAGCAGACATTCCTTGTACTGGCTCGGATCCGTTATGACTAAAGTTGCAAAGTCTACATGCTTGGACACAGAAGGACGCATCAATTCAGGAAAAGTGAGACTTCCAATTGGATAGGTTCCTTTTGTCTCACAACGGCTCCAGATTCAAACCTCTCTAAGAGCGCCTATAAATAGAAAATACATGCAAGTGGAGACATTTACTGATTTTACGAAAGCTATCGTTACTCTATCAAAACCAACACTTAAACAATCTAAAGCTTTCAAGTTGTCTATCAGCTTTTTGTGTGCCTTAACAAGAGCTATTACTCTAGTTTTCTTACTTTCCTTGTAAGAAAACATCTTGGAGTTGTCACTACTCTGGTGGTAACTATTGCAGGTGTATATCGCAAGCTAACGTTCCAGGGAAGAAATCAAAGTCCCACGACTAGCTGGAGGTTGAGTGGTGCGCCCACACTTCAATTTGAAGAAGCGAGGGAGAGGGAATGACTCGTCGAGTGCGCTAGTGGACTAGTGGACATGAACATTCACCAGCTAGCAACAGATCGTGCAACATCTTTGTAATCTAGAGCGTAGTGATTTCTAGATTGCAAGTCTGGAGAGAAGATGTAAGACAGTTTAGTCCGAACCTTTGCAAATCTTTGTGTTCTTTACAGTTTTTTTTAAGTTTTTCATTGGATTTAAAACACAACACCTCAAGTACTAGAGTATAGATTTTGTAAACGACTAAGTAGCGTTTCTCGCTATTCAACCAATTATTCCATAACCCAAGCTGGTGCCAGAACAGCCACCTTGGAGAGTGTAAGCTAGTAAGACTTCTGCTGCATATATTCATACTTTGATTTCCTTTATCGGCGAGTTGAAGGCCTTGGATAGGGTATACTCTACTGCAGATCTCAACGCTAAGATCTTGTCTAAGATGCCGAATGAAGATTGGTTTGTGAAGACGATCAATCTTAAAGATAAAGATCTCTCCAAGATGTCCACCAAGGAGTTTTTTCCTCAACTCCAAGCTCACGAGTGGGACATCAAAGTGGCAAGCAAGAACGAAGCCGTCAGGACAATCACCAGTTCGCCAGGCAAGCATGTTGAAGATGTTGCTTATTTTATGAAAATGGATTTTAAGAATCAACGAAGACCTAAGAAGCCCTTAGACTCTGAGAGACCAGCTAAGCAACCGACTACAGAGGGCCCCACTCATCAATCTCCACTTTGAAGGAAGGAGGGAGCTTAATAACTGAGCTTAAAGAACATATGCGACGACTTTCAAAATTTCTCGAGAAAGCCAAGGCAAAAGCTGACATTCCTTAGTTAGCTAAGAAGAGGTTCATGAAGAGACCTTATCACTCATGCTTTGAGTGCAACTCTCTCGACCACCTAAAGTTCAAGTGTCCACATGTAGACTGAAGGAATTTTTTCCCAGCAAACTGAATTGCATAATCCGATTGCCAAGGACCGATTATTGGATATCATAAATTAATTATTATGCCTGTGATCAAAATCTAGCATGCTCTTATTGAATGCATTATAAAGTTTGTGAAATACCTAGATAAATTTAATCTCTGAACAGTTGCGCAGGGATTTGATTTTTAATCCCTCTTGTGCAATAAGACTCAATCCTTAAAACATCAGAATTAAATCTTTGATTTTATATAGATAAAATCGGAAACTTGAAGAGAAGAGAGAGAAATAAGATTTTTTAGATTTGATCTTTGAATCTGTATCCCTTGGTCCGATGCAAAAATCTGGTGAAGATTTCCTCCGGATTCCGTGCCTATCGAGAAACAAAATTTCCTTCCCTTATCTTAGATCTAGTCGACTTCTACAGCTCTCAAATCTCTGGTTTGTTGTTTATCAACTTATGAGCTTGTGGTGAATTGAGATCTGAGAACTAGGGGGCTATTTATAGGAAATTATGATCCCTACTGAGCTTGAGCTTTTCAAGGGCCAGACGAGGGACCAATATGCAAATAGCAAAGAAGGCATATCAATTAATTAATTCACATATTCAACCCAGAATACAATTAATTAATTAGTTAATATTGATTCATGCCACCAGAGAATCAAATATTGTCCTACCTCTTTGCTACCACGTTATGAGGAATGGGTTGCACGGGCTCGGTATATCCCCATATTTAAGGTTACAGGCAAGCCAACACATTAATTCTTAAGTAGTGTCTTTCAATACCTTTTCACTTATACTTGAAACTTCCACATAGTGAACCTTTTTTAGCTTATTAGGGAATGCCATAATCCTATACTGGATATGGTTACCTAATCAAAGAACTAGAAGTCATACACAAGCTGCTACCTCCCAAGATACATATATACAAGTACATGTAAGACTCTCCACCATAATTTCTCAAAGTGATACACAAACTTGTGTATACCTCTTGAACCTTCATTAGGCTTTAGATTTCATCAAGCCATCGAGATCAAGATCCCTTTATTGTCAAATAAAAGAATCGATCTCAGATAGGTTCTATCAATGCGTACCAAATGCACCAGCATGTCTAGTGACCAAGATAAGCCACTAATTACTGACTGTGCTGCAGTCTAAACCGAAAGTCTATTCTAGCATTGTCTCAGCTGTGATAACCTTTATATTTTGCTAGGTCGAGCAATCCATACGATCTTTCGTGATCTACAACACACCGTATGATCTTCCTATCGATGAGATAAGAGAATAGAGTCACTTGCGATATATGTTTGTTAATTCAGACAGGAGATGATAATACAACAATAATGATTCCCAATATGATAACCAAAAACCATGTTCATAATATACCAATCATAATGCTTTTAGTATATAAATCCATCATGGACAAGCATGAGATAGACAAATTGAGGCACTTGTTCCAGATTAGAGTGTTAAAGGTCGTCGCCAAAGCCATGCTTTCTAGGACAGAGGTTCCTGATATTCCTGATTATGATGAACATAATAAGGTCATCTAAGGAAGAGTTTGAGAAAGAAGCTCTATTAATTTTCATGGCAGCCATAGGAAATGATGCAATAGCAAGTACAAAAAAGAACCAGCAAGCACTGGAACTTGCTGATGATGAGGTAACTGATACTCTTCCAGTTTCCATCATTTCTGCATGCATTCTAGTGGACCCTGGGTTGTATTGCTCCGAATCAGATGATATTTCCCTCGATTCACTTTCTAAAGAGTTTCAAATTTTACGAGTTAAAAAATATTATTGCAGGTGAAAACTCCTCGCTGAAGATTCAAGTTTATTTTTTACCGATAAGATTTAGAAATCAAGGTTAGTCAGCAAGGAACTCGCACAACTTAAGGAGGAACACTCTGCTCTTCTTCAAAATTCCAATATCTTAAAAGATGAGTGTGACTCATTAAAAAGAAAAAACCTTGAGTCTGAACCTTGCAAATGCACTTTTACAAAAAGCTTGAGTTTTAGATGAGGTGTTTTTTACCCAGTGAGATCCATCGAAATTGATTTTGATAAAACCGTTTTGAGAAATCATGCCTCCTCATTGAGTGTTGTCACTGGCAAGAAGAAAATCATATATGTCAAAGCTAAGTCCAGTGATCAGCAAGTGCTGAAGGGTAAAGGGGTAGCAACTAAAGTACCATCTCGAACTGGGAATGCTAAATGTTGGTCCACCAACAACCCCAAGTTGGCCAAGAAGCATGCTGCGAGGAGGCCACCAAGACCCAGCCAACTGGTTAATTAGCAAGTTCCTGCTAAAAGGATGTCAGCTCGCACAACCAGTTTGTCCTAGCAGCCTGCAAGAGTTGCACCAGCTAGAGGTGCACCAGCTCGGCATGCAATGAAGCCAAACACCCCATGGATATTGCAATAACCAGAGATTCTTCTCACATTCCTAGAGTGAGAGAAGAAATCATCAAAGTGGGGGAAACACCCACTTGAAGCCCGAGCCCAATCATATTTCTTTTTCAATTGTCGTGAAGGCTAACCAAGGTGGCAGCGGATTCAATCCTAGGAAACAACATGGTTCTCACAAATATCCGGGTCCAGTTTTGTGAGGTCCAGCAAGGAAGCCAACTTCCAAGCGGACTACAGACACATGTGCACAACACCAATCCTCCCATAAAAAATACATGCATTATTTCAGGAAGAAGAGTAAATGAGTGGGTAAAAGTAATAAAAAACCTCCCATGGTGAAGAATCTTCAGTTTGGATTCCTAAAGGGGTAATCCAATGTGTTAATCCTGCAGGACCCGTTGATGATCAAGGACCTAAAGGTTAATCTTTATTTTGGAAGGACGGTTACATGCACATGACCTTCAGAAGAAGAGGATTTTGTGGATCCTCGACAGCGGATGCTCAACTCACATAACCAGAGAGAGAGATCTACAAACAAATCTAATAATGGTCAAGGGACCACCGATTATCTTCGATGACAACTTGAATGGGCAAGTTATTGGAAAGGGATGCATGGAGCAAGATGGAATCAAGATCAAGAATGTATCTCTTGTCACCAACTTGAAGCACAACTTGCTAAGCATCAGTCAGCTTAGTGAGAATGGTTTAAATGTTTCTTTTGTGGAATCTAAATGTAACGCCCCCAGCTGACCTTCCCAATTTGAGGTCGCGTTACATTGATGTTTCAGGTTTTGTCAAACATTTACTCATTTAAGTAAATGAGCGGAAGACTTGAATGAAATAAAAGATAACTAAATTTATCATTAACATACTTCGAGTAAAAGTTAATAGAACAGTGTTCAAACACTTAAATATTTCAAAATGGGAAGGAATTTCAGAGAGTGTAGCAGCGTGTGTGTAACGTGGTGGAGATATGCATATGAAGATGCATATCTCAGGATCTGGATTTTAAAGTTCTTCACATTGCTTGTTTACACCCCTGCTCGCCATCCTCGCTGCTCAACCTGCGTATTTTAGAAATAATACGAGGGGCTGAGTACTAATGTACCCAATGAGAAACATGCCCGAAAACATACATTTATATAAGAGAAATGCTATACAACTCACACAGATAGACACGGGGTTTTATTGAAAGAAACCGTGCTATCTAAAATATTTTCTTTTATGCGTTATTTAAACATGATATTGTATCCGTTATTGTTTTGTAACCGGAAGCTAGCCTACTTCCAAGTTACGATGACTAGTTAGGAATGATTAAACATTCAACACACTATCATCTAAGTGCACTAATCTCGGAATTCACTTCGAGATCCGATCGTATTTAAATAAATCAATCATTCCACAGGGTTTAAGGTCACTACCATTTCACCCGTGATTCTATTCTTTTCAGGGTTTAAGGTCACTACCATTTCACCCGTGTATTTTATCTTTCCAGGGTTTAAGGTCACTACCATTTCACCCAATTCACAATTTACTAAATGAGCTCTAGCGCAGTTATGGAACCTGGTTCTAAACTCATTAGTAATACTCTCTGTCGATGGGAATCGACAGAGGACAGATACAATAGCACGAAACATGCATAGCAATCTTAACTTAAATCAAAGCATTTTTAACACATTTTGAAAAGGAAAAACACATTTTTAATTTGTACTGAAATAGTTTCTCACCTCGTTCTTGGCTTTAAGTATAGATGTTTCCTGCCAGACTGAGCTCGACTGTTCTTGCTTTCAAACTTCTACAGTCAATTAAAGTACTCAAGTCAGTACGAGAGATCTAGGACGATATATCTTAATCGTAATATATAAGACTCGAAAGGAATTAAGATTGGATAATGAACAGAAAATAAATCTGTCTTCCCCGCCTCTGTGTCGACCGACAGGGTTTTGTGTCGGTCGACACATTCCTCGTTTGACACAGCCCTGTCGACTTGCCTTGTGTCGGTCGACACAACCTTGTGTTGATCGACACACTTCGACCGATACACGATTCTCGACCAGCTGTGTCGATCGACACAGCTCTCTGTCGATCGACACGAGCTGTCAACTTCCCCATTTCGATCCGGCCCTGTGTCGGTCGACACACTCCTGTGTCGATCGACACAGGTCGTCTTCTTCGCGTGCTTCACCGGAGCTGAACCTGCAGATAACGTTTCTCACGATTCCTCCGGCCGATTACACATGCAAATGCTTATTTGAACTCCCCAGGCTATAGGGAACATGAATATGACCACGAAACACGTAAAATACAAAGGTAAACGGAGACATAAAATAGCTCATCGGAGCTCCTCCTCTCACGGCGGCGTTCATGTTTTCCGGCGGTGAAACCTGTGTTTCTCGACTTCCGAATGATCTACACACGATGAGGAACACGAATTTATCATTAAAACTCCGATTATTGGCCGGAATAACAAGATTTGAATCTAAAAATCTCAAAATAGCACCTTACACCCACCTCAACTTCTCTCTTCGATATCTCAGCCGTTCATCGTCCTCTCGGCGCCCACGAGTACTCAAATCGAAGCTTGAGAGACGTACTTCAAGATGGTGGTGGTGGCTGGTCTGAAGTCGGCCGGAGTTGGCCAAAAATTGGCCGGGAAATGGTCTGACGGGTTTAGGGTGGAAGAAGGGTTTCTCACAGCTTTCTCTCTCTAAAATATAACATAAGGTGGAAAGTGTATATGGTATGATTTCTTCTATATATACTCTCTCTCTCTCCCAACATATAATATATCATAATTATACACATATACATATAAGTATGCATATATCTAATATGATAATCATTCCCTTAATATCATATTAGTTCACTCAATTAATATGATAAACTCTATTTCCTGGGATTAATATAATTCATGAATAATTCTCCTCAATTTCGATTAAATCTTGATAATTCCTTCAAGATTAACAAAATAACCAAGCTCAATCACGAGATTTAATTCTCCAACATACACAAATAACTTCTATTTCCTTAAATTGGTGAAATTCTTTCTTTATTAAATCCAAAAAAAAATTTATACAAGGTTGAATATTACATGGGGTATTACATCCCCTCACCCTTATAAAATTTTCGTCCCGAAAATTACAAATCTTCAAAAAGTTCGGGATATCTCTCCTTCATCTTTTCTTCAAGCTCCCATGTCGCTTCCTCACGCCCATGGTGACTCCATAACACCTTAACGAGCGGAATGGACTTATTCCGGAGCTCTTGCATCTTTCGGTCTAGTATGGCCTCTGGTTGTTCTTCATACCGTAGATCTGGGCTCAAAATTACTTCTTCTTGGCGAATCACATGCCTCGGATCATATACATATTTCCTTAGTTGGGACACGTGAAATACACTGTGGATATTGCCCATACTCGGGGGTAATGCCAATCTATACGCCACTGGACCAATGCACTTCAATATCTCATATGGGCCCACGTAGCGCGGTCTCAACTTGCCTTTTACCCCGAAGCGCACCATTCTTTTGGAGGGTGAAACTTTAAGGAAAACCTTATCTCCAACTTGAAAACACAACTCCGCCCTCCTAGAGTCGGCATACGACTTCTGCCCACTCTGCGCTTCTCTGATTCTTTCTCTGATCTGCCGAACTATCTTAATCATTTCATTGATGGCGTCCGGTCCAATAATCTTTCGTTCTCCTACCTCGTCCCAATACAAAGGTGAACGACACCTCCTTCCATATAATGCCTCATAAGGAGCCATTCCGATTATTGTCTGATAACTATTATTATAGGCAAACTCGATCAAAGGCAAGATCGGCTCCCAACTGCTTCCCCGGTTTAACACCACCATCCGTAGCATGTCCTCGAGAGTTTGGATTGTCCTTTCTGATTGACCATCTGATTGAGGATGAAACGCCGTGCTAAAATTCAGGCGAGTCCCCAACTCCTGTTGTAAGCTCATCCAAAATCGAGATGTAAACTTCACATCTCTGTCCGACATAATAGATTTCGGCACTCCGTGCAGTCTGACAATCTCTCGGACATAAATCTGAGCTAGCTTATCTGATCCATAATTCACCTTGATCGGCAAAAAGTGAGCACTTTTCGTCAGACGATCCACTACGACCCATATCACCGTGTTCCCTTTCTGCGACCTTGGTAACCCCGTTACGAAGTCCATGGTGATATGCTCCCACTTCCATTCAGGAAAGTCTAATGGCTGCAATTTCCCATACGGCCGTTGATGTAACGCCTTGACTTGTTGACATACTAAGCATTTCTCTACATACAAGGCTACATCCTTCTTCATACCATCCCACCAGTACTTACTTTTCAGATCTTGGTACATCCTAGTACTTCCTGGGTGAGCGGTATACGGCGTACCGTGCGCCTCACTCAAAATCTCACTTCTTAACTCCTCACTGCTCGGCACTAAGATTCGGTCTCTGAATAACAACGCATTGTCGGATGCCTCTTTATACTCTCCCACTGGCTTGACCTTCAATTTCTGACGCAACTTCTCAATCTCTGCGTCTTCCTTCTGGGCCTCAATTATTCTTTCTCTCAAATCCGGCACTATTGTCAAAGCTGCTAAATCACACTTTTTCCTTTCCGAAGGCAATATTACTTCTAAGCTCAGCTTCTCAAACTCTCTGATCAAACTACTCTATCTGGTAAGCATACAGCCTAACTGAGCTTCTCTCTTCCTGCTCAAGGCATCCGCTACTGAATTTGCTTTGCCTGGGTGATAATTTATCGTCGAATCGTAATCATTCACGAGCTCTAACCATCTCCTCTGCCCCATATTCAGATTCTTCTGTTCAAAGAAGTACTCCAAACTCTTGTGGTCAGTGAATATGGCGCACTTCACTCCGTAGAGATGGTGTCTCCAAATTTTTAATGCGTGGATTACGGCCGCTAACTCCAAATCATGAGTTGAATAGTTCACTTCATGCGGTCTTAACTGTCTTGACGCATAAGCTATCACCTTACCGTCCTGCATCAACACGCAACCTAGTCCATTCTTCGATGCATCAGTGTAAACCTCGAAATTCTTATCTGATTCTGGCACTGCTAAAACTGGTGTGGTTGTTAACAACTGTTTCAACTTCTGAAAACTCTTCTCACACTCATCCGTCCACACAAACTTCACACTCTTCTATAGTAATTGAGTCATTGGCTTTGCAATCTTCGAGAAGCCCTCAATGAATCTTCTGTAATAACCAGCTAAACCCAGAAAACTGTGAATCTCATTCGGCGTAGTTGATGATTTCCAGTCCATCACGGTCTGAATCTTGGCTGGATCCACTTTGATTCCGTCTGCCGACACAATGTGACCCAAGAACGTCACTTCTCTCAGCCAGAACTCACACTTGCTAAATTTCACATAAAGTTTCTCATCTCTCAGGGTCTGCAAAACTCTTCTCAGATGCTGCTCATGCTCTGCTTCACTCTTCGAGTATACCAAGATATCATCTATAAACACCAACACAAAATTATCGAGATATGGATGGAATACTCGGTTCATTAAATCCATGAATACTGCAGGAGCATTAGTGAGTCCAAACGGCATTACTACAAACTCGTAGTGACCGTATCTAGTTCTGAACGTTGTCTTCGGAATGTCCTCCTTCCGAATCTTCAACTGATGATACCCTGATCGAAGATCGATCTTAGAAAATACCTTTTCTCCCATGAGCTGATCGAATAAGTCATCGATCCTCGATAATGGGTATTTGTTCTTCAGCGTTAACTTATTCAGCTCTTGGTAGTCAATGCACATACGCATCGATCCGTCCTTCTTTTTCACGAACAGAACTGGTGCACCCCATGGTGACATGCTTGGCCTAATATAACCCATGTCCAATAGCTCTTGTAGTTGAACCTTCAACTCTTGTAACTCCTTTGGGGCCATGCGGTACGGCACTTTAGAAATTGGTGCCGCACCCGATTCCAGATCGATAGTGAATTCCACCTGCCTGTCTGGCGGTAATCCTGGTAATTCTTTCGGCAATACATCCTCGAACTCTCTCACTATTGGCACATCTTGCACTGTTAGTTCTGGCTTCTCCTCTCCTTCCAAATACACTAAGAAGGTTTGATTTCCCGAGTTACGCAACAACTTTGTTGCTTGAATTGCAGAGATTACTGGTATTCTCTGCCTCTTCCTGAATCCATGCACAAAAGTTTCTTCATTCCCTTGCTGCGGAATGATTACTCTCCTCTCACGACACAAGATCGTCGCCTTGTTCTCCGACAACCAATCCATTCCTAGGATTATGTCTACGTCATGGATGTCCAACACGTTCAGTTCTACTACATAAATTTCACTCTCGTTCATCTTGATTCTCAAGTCTCGGCACACTAAAGTAGAAATAGTTGTTTCCCCCGAAGGTATTGCTACGTTCAAGTCCTGACTATTCTTCTCTACCTTAAGTCCTAATGCCTCAACACATGCAGAAGAAATGAATGTATGCGATGCTCCAGTATCAAATAATACCATAACAGGTATATCATTAATGCATCCCATACCTGCCAGATTGCCATCGTCCTGATTTTCGTCCAGAGCATAGGCTCGGGCTCTCCTCTGCTGACCATCACTGCCTTGCTGGTTCCCTTCCTGATTTCTGGGTGGGGCCTGATTACCCTGCCTACCTCCTCCTCTGTTTCCAGCGTTACCTCTCCACGGCTGACGGTGTCCTCTGATAGCCCTCAATTGCTGATTAACCGGCCTCTGGAAATTTGGGCGATTTCCTTCTCTAGTTTGGGGCGTAGCACACTGATAGGCAAAGTGCCCTAAGCCATTGCAGTTAAAGCATCTAATCTCCCCTCGTCGTCAATCCCCTGGGTGTCTCTTCCCACATCTCTGACAGTTCTGCTGGCCCATCTCCCTCTGATCACGCCTCGGAGCCTGTTGAGGATTGAACCTCTGGTAGTTCAGTTGGTCTGGCCTCCCCTGGAAATTTTGCTGTCTGCCCTGGTCGTGGCGTTTCTGATTGCCTTGACCCTGAATGAAATGCCTTGGTGGCTCCTCAAACTTTCTCTTCTGATTTGAGCCTAAAGCCTGCGCCTCCTGCGCTCCCTATTTCGGCATTTTCTTCATGTTCTTGGATGCTTCAATGTCCAAGGCATGACTCAGCAGTTCTTGGTAACTCAATCCTTTCATGGTCGCCAGTTGTGTGCGGATCTCCTCACACAGACCATCCCTAAATTTCTCCGCCATTTTCTGCGGGGTATCTGCCAAATGTGGTGCCATCTGGAGTAGCTCACCGAATTTGGTGTCATACTTCTCCACCATCAATTTCCCTTGCTCAAACAGGAAAAATTCTACCGCTCTCTCCTTCCTATACTGCTTCGGAACATACTTCTCAAAGAATGCCTCCTTGAACCGTTCTCAGCTTACATTATCCCTTTCGGCTGGTGCGACAGACTTAACATAAGTCTCCCACCATCTATCTGTTTTTCCCTTGAGCTGGTAGGACATACAATTTATTTTCTCATCCTCGGAGCACCTCATATGCTTGAAAATCTTTTCAAGCTCCCTGATCCAATCTTCTGCAGCTGTGGGGCCTCCAGTCCCATCGAAAGTCGGTGGGTGTTGCTTCCTGAAAGTTTCCACCCACATGACTGATGAAATCTCCGGTGCATTTCCTTGGGGCGGCGGAACTGGTCCTTGCTGCCCTGCAGCATTCTCATCATCAGACAATATTTTGTACTCTTCATACCCTTGGTTTGCAGGAACTTCTTCCCAATGTGGTTTCTCATAAATCGGTTGTGGAATAGCTCTCCCACGTCCTCGGCCCCTCTGGCCTCTACCTCTGCCTCGGCCTCTGCCTCGGCCTCGGCCTCTCCCTCTGCCTTGATCAATATATTCCATTATTTCTTTCTGCAAAACAATATCAGTCAATATCTCTCAGAAGTCTCAACAAGATAATCATTACTCAACCAAAAGCTCTCAAATAACCACCATTCATAATATAATTTAACAATTTCGCAATAGTCAAATAACTCCTCAACACATCGTTCTAATACAAATCATCAAAATAAAGGTCTACATCAACAACAATAAATACGTCCACAACAATAATAAAAGGTTCAAAACGGAATACAGAACAACTGAAACAATAAAGTCATAGCATCCATCACTCAGATCCCTAAGATGGGTCCTCCTCCTCCTCATCATCCTCAGTCTTCACCAGTCCCTTCCCTCTATCCTGAGCGTCTGTCCTCCTGCCTCGACTACCCTCTGTATCGATAGATAAACATATCTGCGCCTGTCTCGTCCCATAGCCATGGATGGTCCCATGGCCTCCAAACATGTCCTCCTATCCACTAGGGGTCGGTCTAGGCCACATCTCCGCGCTGTCCCAACCTGAATCCTGCGCTAGTCTGTCCCGACTGGGTCCTCCAACATCCCACTGTGACTGCGGATACGATGGAACGGGTGGTCTAAGATCTCCTGAAGGCAACATCGGGTCCTGATACTGTGTAGGAGACTGGACTGAAGCCATGGACATGTTACCAAGTGCATAAGGATCATAAGTCCCTCCCTGTGGATATTCGGGCAGAAATGGTGTATACGCTGCTGTAGGTGTGCTCGGTACCGGTCGTACCCTCGGTCGCGATGTGGGTGCATGCATAGGTGTAACCTGAGCATCAGCTGGCGCTGGTGGCGAAGCTGGAGTCCACTCGGGTGATGAGGTCCTAGTCCGGGATGCCTGCGTGCCTCTAGAAGATGCTGGCGAAGGGTTCCCCTCCGCAACCACCTTCTGAATCAAGTCTCCCATAAAACGAAGATAACTCCCCACGGTGCCTGTCTCGCTATTTTAGTGACATCTAGTCAATGATAACACTCAGTTAGTCCATCTCTCCGGCATAAGGTTCATCGTCAGCTCCATCGCCTCCCTATCCGTCACTCCTAAGTAGCGTACTCTCTCCCATAACTCCAGGTAGTCCAATAAAGCTGACGCGAGGTTATCCTCAGTGAAAGGAAGGCGCTCCCTGAAACATCTCACAATCCGATCCTGAGAAGCCATCTGCCACCAAAACAAATAATAAACGGTCAGTACGGAGTCATATAGAATAACTACACCACACACCCTGTCGAGGTTCCTTCGGATCCTCGTATACACTACCTTACACCAAGTCTAACTACGTTTATCAGGCTCATTATGTACATTTTGTACGGCTACCTATTAGCTTGTAGTTTCTACAAGTCAACTCATTCTCTCACTTCTCCGTCAAATCAACAACTAAGGAAATTTTTAATTTCCACACCCCAATCAAGTCAATGTCTTTTCCAGGCCCACAATAAATTAGTCGTTCATGATCTGTCTTAGTTATCCCATAATTTAACATCAATTTATGCCATACTATAGCTCATTATTCATCTAGCACATCCATAGCCAAATACCAAGGTTTTAAATGCTTGCAATTAATTTCATGATCAATCAATAAATTCGTACTCATTTCACAATTTCAAGAAAGGTCACTTTACCGTTACCAAATAAACACATAACTTTCATTTGTCAACATCAAAACTTTCTCAAACTCAATACTTTCAAATCGCTTCTATCAACAACCAGTATTAGCACTTTTGCTTAATACAAAATCAAATCCATTCAAATCAACCCATCCTTTTCACTCCATAAAAGAAAAAGTATGTTTTCTTTCACATCTAAATTTACTTTCAAAAGATTCATAATATTTTCAAAACATTCAACTCATATTTATATTGCAAGCAGGGAAACTTTTAAACCTTTAAACTTTAAAACGTACCTTAGGTGGCGCAGGATGGAGTAGGGTGTAAACATGAGCAAATATTTCACACAGATTTTCCAAAATATTTTAAGGCTCGAAGTTTTCAAAATACTTTGAAAATCATTTTAAAATTTTCAAAACAATGCTCTGATACCACCGATGTAACGCCCCCAGCTGACCTTCCCAATCTGAGGTTGCGTTACATTGATGTTTCAGGTTTTTTCAAACATTTACTCATTTAAGTAAATGAGCGGAAGACTTGAATGAAATAAAAGATAACTAAATTTATCATTAACAAACTTCGAGTCAAAGTTAATAGAACAGTGTTCAAACACTTAAATATTTCAAAATGGGAAGGAATTTCAGAGAGTGTAGCAGCGTGTGTGTAACGTGGCGGAGATATGCATATGAAGATGCATATCTCAGGATCTGGATTTTAAAGTTCTTCACATTGCTTGTTTACACCCCTGCTCGCCATCCTCGCTGCTCAACCTGCGTATTTTAGAAATAATACGAGGGGCTGAGTTCTAATGTACCCAATGAGAAACATGCCCGAAAACATACATTTATATAAGAGAAATGCTATGCAACTCACACAGATAGACACGGGGTTTTATTGAAAGAAACCGTGTTATCTAAAACATTTTCTTTTATGCGCTATTTAAACATGATATTGTATCCGTTATTGTTTTGTAACCGGAAGCTGGCCTACTTCCAAGTTACGATGACTAGTTAGGAATGATTAAACATTCAACACACTATCATCTAAGTGCACTAATCTTGGCATTCACTTCGAGATCCGATCATATTTAAATTAATCAATCATTCCACAGGGTTTAAGGTCACTACCATTTCACCCGTGATTCTATTCTTTTCAGGGTTTAAGTTCACTACCATTTCACCCGTATATTTTATCTTTCCAGGGTTTAAGGTCACTACCATTTCACCCAATTCACAATTTACTAAATGAGCTCTAGCGTAGTTATGGAACCTGGTTCTAAACTCATTAGTAATACTCTCTGTCGATGGGAATCGACAGAGGACAGATACAATAGCACGAAACATGCACAGCAATCTCAACTTAAATCAAAGAATTTTTAACACATTTTGAAAAGGAAAAACACATTTTTGATTTGTACTGAAATAGTTTCCCACCTCGTTCTTGGCTTTAAGTATAGATGTTTCCTTCCAGACTGAGCTCGACTGTCCTTGCTTTCAAACTCCTACAGTCAATTAAGGTACTCAAGTCAGTACGAGAGATCTAGGACGATATATCTTAGTCGTAATATATAAGACTCGAAATGAATTAAGATTGGATAAGGAACGCAAAATGAATCTGTCTTCCTCGCCTCTGTGTCGACCGACAGGGTTTTGTGTCAGTCGACACATTCCTCGATCGACACAACCCTGTCGGCTTGCCTTGTGTCGGTCGACACAACCTTGTGTCGATCGACACACTTCGACCGATACACGATTCTCGACCAGCTGTGTCGATCGACACAGCTCTCTGTCAATCGACACGAGCTGTCAACTTCCCCATTTCGATCCGGCCCTGTGTTGGTCGACACACTCCTGTGTCGATCGACACAGGTCGTCTTCTTCGCGTGCTTCGCCGGAGCTGAACCTGTAACTCGACGTTTCTCGCGATTCCTCCGGCCGATTACACATGCAAATGCTTATTTGAACTCCCCAGGCTATAGGGAACATGAATATGACCACGAAACACGGAAATACAAAGGTAAACGGAGACATAAAATAGCTCACCGGAGTTCCTCCTCTCACGGCGGCGGTCGTGTTTTTCGGCAGCGAAACCTGTGTTTCTCGACTTCCGAATGATCTACACACGATGGGGAACACGAATTTATCATTAAAATTCCGATTAGTGGCCGGAATAACAAGATTTGAATCTAAAAATCTCAAAATAGCACCTTACACCCACCTCAACTTCTCTCTTCGATATCTCAGCCGTTCGTCGTCCTCTCGGCGCCCACGAGTACTCAAATTGAAGCTTGAGAGACGTACTTCAAGATGGTGCTGGTGGATGATCTGAAGTCGGCTGGAGTTGGCCGGAAATTGGCCGGGAAATGGTCTGACGGGTTTAGGGTGGAAGAAGGGTTTCTCACTGCTTTCTCTCTCTAAAATATAACATAAGGTGGAAAGTGTATATGGTATGATTTCTTCTATATATACTCTCTCTCTCTCCCAACATATAATATATCATAATTATACACATATACATATAAGTATGCATATATCTAATATGATAACCATTCCCTTAATATCATATTAGTTCACTAAATTAATATGATAAAATCTATATCATGGGATTAATATAATTCATGAATAATTCTCCTCAATTTCGATTAAATCTTGATAATTCCTTCAAGATTAACAAAATAACCAAGCTCAATCACGAGATTTAATTCTCCAACATACACAAATAACTTCTATTTCCTTAAATTGGTGAAATTTTTTCTTTTTTAAATCCAAAAAAAAATTATACAAGGTTGAATATTACACGGGGTATTACACTGAATGTCAAATCAAGGATATAGCTCCAAGAGTTAAAGCTAAGAGGCATAAGGAAATGCGGTCTGCATGTGGTTGATTTGAAGAGAAAACAAGCAAAATCATACTTCATGGCAGCCAATGCAGTGGATATCAACTAGTTGTGGCACAAGAGGCTGAATCACCTCAATTTTAAGACCATCAACCATCTGGCAAGGCACGAGCTGGTAGAAGGACTGCGAAAGTGGATTCAAGAAGGAAGGAATCTACAAAGCTTGTTAGTTCGGAAAGCAGACCAAAGCTTCCTTTAAGAGCGAAGAAGTTGTAACAAGCATCGAGCGCATGCTGAAGCTTCTTCACATGAACTTGTTTGGTCCTGTGACCCCACTCACCATTGCTCACAGAAGATACTCTCTTGTAGTAATGGATGACTACTCGAGATATACCTTGGTGGAGCTGCTGAAGATGAAGGATGAAGTGAAGTTGACATTGCCGGAGCTGGTGATGCGGATTCACAATGAGAATGGAGTACCAGTCAAGCGAATCAGATTGAACAACTGGATCGAGTTCTGCAACTGGCCACAGATGGAATTATGTCAGAGATTGGGATTGGCCATGAGAAGTCAGCTCCAAGAACTCCATAGCAAAACGGGCTAGCAGAACGAAGGAACAATGCACTCAAATAAGTAGTGAGGCATAGGAGTCATCACAACATGCTATACTCGGAATCCCGATTGAACAAGACTCTTTATGAGGTCTATTATGGTCGTAAGCCCCCTTTAGCTCATCTTCGTGCTTTTAGTTCTCCATGTCACATTCACATGAGCAAGAGTCGTAAGTTAAGTACAAATTTTGCCTATGGCTGATGAAGTTGTGTTCCTTGGATATGGACAACTTTCTCACCAGGTTTATATGTTACTTAACAAGACAAAGGGGCATATGGAAGTAACATGTCATGTTACTTTTTATAAGGCTACTTTAGTGCACAGGACCATGAAAGAGTTGGCACAAATGGGCAATTGGGTAATGATATCCATCATCCTAAACCAATTGTTCAGACTACATCTATGAGTGATTCAGCTTGCTAACCAGATGCCTCGATTGAACCTCAAGAAACAGAGTGGGCCGATGATGCAAATGATCCTGCTGAGGCTTTGGATTTTGTTTCCCTAAATGAGAGCATAATTCAAGGGGGAATCCAACCTGGAAGAATCAAGCTTGAAGTGAAGTCGTCGTAGAAATTCTTCCAGAGACAAAGGAATGGGTTGCTGATGAAGACCTAGTTGGAAAGCTAGGAATTGGTGAGTCAGAAGTTGGACCTAGTGACGTTCAGGTTGGTGAGGAATCGGTAGCTGAAGTACCAGCTGGTGAGGAATCAGCAGGAGGAGTACCAGTAGCTGTGGAGCCAACGTATATAGAGCCAGTAGCAGAAGAACTAGCAGAAAGAGAAGCACCAGTATCAACCATACCAGTATTTGAGAAAAAGATTATTATTGAGGATTCTTGTCTCGACGATGTGCGAAGCAGCGAAGTAGAGAGCACACATCCATTCATCCAACCAGTAGAGGTCGAAGAGTTGCAGAGACCAAAGTGGTTAATGATGGGTTTTGTATACTGAAAGCATTTATTATAATGAGTATACAACGGTTTTTCTCCTATCTGTTAACAATCTTACATGTATGAACAATGGTATCCTCTTGTCTCACCTATAAGGACGGTCATACGGCATGTTGCAGATCGCAGAAGACAGTATGATCACTTGACCTAGTGAGACATAAACCTGATCACAGCCGAGACAGCGTATGAGGATACGTCTGTCTGGATGGCTGCGGCATTGTCGGAATAAGTGGTCTGTCTTGGTTACTTGACATGCTGGTACGCAGGGGTGGCGTATTAATGGACCACAGTGAGATATATTCGTCTGTTTGACATCAGGGAATACAAGATCTCGTTATACTGATTGAGTCCAAACCCTAACGAAGGTTCAAGGGTTTGCACGGGTTGACTGTTGCTTTGACTTGCCATGGTGGAGAGCCTAAGTAACGTGCTCGTATATCCACATCTTGGGTAACAGCAGTTCATGTAGTACCGCTTGAGACTGGGTTCAGGTAACCATATCCGAGTAATATGATGGGGACATTCCCTGAGGAGCTCAATAACATTCATTGTGCCGAAGTCCTGTAGGTTGATTAAGTTCAGGCACGAGTGATAAGGATTGAGTGGTACTACTCAGGAATAATAAAATATTAATTAATTGTAGTCAGAGCTTGTCAAAAGCTCCAATTAATTAATGAATGTCCGGTAACCTTAAATATGGGGATTCTCAATTAATGCAACCCGTTCTCACAACGTTGTAATAAAGGGGTAGGTCAGTATTAATTCTGTGGTGAAAAAGAATTAATATTAATAAATTAATTGTGTCCTGGGTTGTGGACATGAGAATTAATTAATTTATTGGCCCACTTTATTATTTGCATTAGGTCCCAGGTCTGGCCCAAGGAAAGTGTGCTGAATTGAGCCCAGGAGCCCATTAGGGTTTACAACCCTAGGTCTATAAATAGACAGCTCTCTCTCATAAGTTGAAACACAGTTGAAAAACAAAAAACCTAGAGAGAGAGAGAGAGGGGCGTCGTTTTCAAGAAGGAAAAAGGAGGAGAATTTTCGAATTCTGGTCCTGCTCATAGTTTAGATCTGTGGAGTCCTCACCAGTAGCAGATCTGAACGCACCGGGATACAGATCTGAAGATTTAATCTGGAGAACAATTTCATTCTTTCTCTTTTGTTCTTTTGATTATTATTAAATCTAGAAATTATATTTCTAATTTCTTATTTTGCAGATTTAATAATATCGCGTGGTTGATTCTGGATCTGGGAATACAAATGCGAAAGATCATTTATGAGACTACGGAATTAAGGTAAATAATTCTTTATCCACGCATTAAATTCAATAGGAGCATGCTTAGGGTTTTTGAATGGATTATGAACAATAACCATAAACGGTCCGGTTCATTTGGTTTTGGCGATTTGGTTCACGGTAAAACCCTACAATTGGTATCAGAACCAGGTTCTGTTTTATGGCTCTATTGTTCATAATGGATTCGTTATGCATGTTTTGAATTTTATGAATGTCGTGGATGGTTTTTTGTTCCTCGTGGCAACCCGTGTAAGTCAGCCCGCGGTGGTTTATCCGTGTAGGGCTGAATTAATTTTGTAAAATCACGAGAAAATCCGTGATTAGTATAGATTTAAAATTTTAATAGTATAGATCTTTTAATTTTATTTTAAATATGTAATTGGACGGGCTGAGAGAACGAAGAATGAAGACGGAGCGCACACAGCACGGCAGTGGCAGGCGCTTGTTTAATTACATGCAAAATTTTGGAAAATATAATAACAAAAAAATTATATGTGCGCATATAAGAAACCTTTTAAAAGAAAAATACTAAGCAGATTTTTTAATTAAAATCAATAGACCTACACAAAGTGGTCCTAGGCTGTAAGTGTATCTCTCGTTCTAGTAAACGTCTACGAGTGTAGCTTGCTAGTTCCTAAAGGTACATGGGTACGATTGTTGGGATTTCTAGACAAACAATTTAAATCGTGTGAATAGTGGGAGGGTTTTGCGTAAACGTCTACAAGTGTAGCTTGCGTAGATCTCTTTCACAAGTATTCTAAGATTGATTTAAATTATAGATAACAAAAGTTTTAAGGGTTGTGCGGTATGGTTACGTGCCATGCAAAACTATCTCTTTTGGCCGGAGTTAAATTTGTGGTTAATCTCTTAGAAGCATCTTAGAATATAATGCAAGAATTGCATCCCTGTTCTTGAGAGATGGCTTGGTCTAAGGTTTTCACTAGTTATTAATTTCTAGTGTCAAAAGCATCCTGACATGGTAGTGAAATTAAATGGATTGGGGCTTAAAACCCGCAGTTCTGGTTGAGGGTGACATCGTAAACGTCTACGAGTGTAGCTTGCGGTGGGAACTCTTGGGCAATTAGTGGAAAACATTTGTATTTGATTTATTAAAAGGTTTTCAATGCATTTGTTTTCGAAGTTCTACATGTATGTTCTTATTTAAGATTCTTTATTGTTTCAGATATGTCTATGTCTACTGTCGATCATTTACTTGCTCTCAATCCTCTAACTGGTCCAAACTTCCATGAATGGAGATACTGCGTTGAGTATATTCTCCTGACTAAGCAACACATGTTTGTTCTTACTATGATGCCACTTGCCCCACGTTACCATAAAGTCTCTAGACGTGAGAAGGAGTTCTATGATAGATGGGTGGCATCTAAAGATTTTACTTACAAGTTAATCTCGGATAACCTGTCTAGAGAACTGACGCTCAAGTACATGGGCTATTGTAGCTCTGTTGCAATCTGGATGGACTTAGTGGCCACGTATGGCGAAGTGGAACGAACTATCAACTGTGATCTCGTGAAAGACCTTGTCTGTAAGACAATGGTTGATGGCAGTTTGGTGACACTGCATGTGATGATGATGGATAACACCATGAAACGATTCACATGTAGAGGTGGATGTATATCTGATCGGGCTAAGATCGATATAATCCTGAACTCTTTACCGCTTTCATTCTATGACTTTAAGAAGGATGTAGCTAAGAGAAGTGAGTACTCCTTCAAAGAGTTGCTCACTGATCTTATAGTAGAACAGTCATTCGTACCTTCATTGGAGTTTGAGTTATCAGATCTTGAGCACAGCTTGGGCACATTGAAAGATGTGGTTCATACTGTGTGCAAGAATATGATTGATCGCAGATCGCGTGAGAGGAGGTCAAATGAGATGAAGAGGGTTGGTGTCACTTCAAGTAAGAGCGCATGCGGTAGCAAGGGACAAGGTACGTCATTTGCGTTTGTAACGGAAACATGTTTAGCATCGGTTTCTACTCATTCGTGGGTAGTGGATACTGGAGCTACTGATCATGTTTGTTACATTTTGCAGGGGTTCACACCAAGGAGGGTGCTGAAGAATGACGAGGTTACCATCTCAATGGGGAACGCAGCACAAGTGAGTGCAGCTGCCATTGGAGATTTCACCTTGTACTTTGATGATACTATTTTAACTTTGAGAGATGTTTTGTACGTGCCGGATTTTCGGCGAAACCTTATTTCAGTTTCCAAACTTTATTTTGATGGATATTCAGTTATTTTTTATAGTGGTGTTTCTATCATTGGTAATAACGGTGTTATCTGTCATGGGATGCTGAATAATTCTCTCTATGTTGTTAATTGTAATCATAAGTCTTCCGCGAGTATTGCATGTAATTCATCCGTAATTGATAATCCTAGAAAGAGAAAACTTACTTCTTCTGATGAGGATCATACATATCTCTAGCACTTGAGACTGGGTCTCATCAGCTTGAAGTGGATTCAAAGACTTTCAGATGACGGTACATTGGACTTAGTCCGGGCTGTACCTTATCAAGTCTGCGAATCCTGCATCGAGGGCAAGATGTCAACTAGGTCTTTTAAGGCTAGTCAGTCTCGAGCAGAGGAAGTGTTGGAATTGATCCATTCTGACTTATGTGGACCGATGTCCACGCAGGCTCGTGGAGGGTACGAGTACTTCGTCACTTTCATTGACGATTACTCAAGGTACGGATACGTTTACCTGTTTCGCTACAAGTCTGAATGCTTTGAGAAATTCAAAGAGTTCAAGGCTGGGGTAGAAAAGAAGGTCGGGAAAACTATCAAGTCACTGCAATCTGACTGCGGTGGCGAATACCTCGGTAATGAGTTCCTGCAATATTTGTCAGAAAATGGGATTACATCCCAGTGGACTGCACCGGGTACTCCCCAGCAAAACGGTGTAGCTGAAAGAAGAAATAGGACTCTTCTAGAGATGGTAAGATCAATGATGAGTTATGCAAACTTACCAATTTCGTTTTGGGCTACGCATTGGAGACAGCAGCTTACGTGCTTAATGTGGTGCCTTCTAAATCCGTTCCTAAGACGCCTTCTGAGCTCTTCCTTGGTTGCAAACCGAGTTTGTGAAAGTTTAGAGTATGGGGCTGTCCGGCACACGTACTGTGGAAGGAACCTGATAAGTTAGAAAGTAGGTCAAAAGTAATGTTGTTCATAGGGTAACCCAGGCAAACGAAAGGTGGTTACTTTTACTGTCCTGAGAGTCAGAGAGTCGTTGTTAGCACCAGCACTAGATTCTTGGAGGATGAGTATGTGAGTAATCACAGGTCAAGGAGTGATATCGTTCTTCAAGAAATTGAGAACGAGAATGAAATTCCAAGGGAAGGGGAACGTGTAGATGTGGGTGCACCTGTGAGAGGTTCAGCACCACAGACACGTTCTTCAGTGCAAGGTGCAGGACCACAAGTTACTGCACCTACTACTGACACGGCACCGATGTCTCGTCGTAGTGGGAGAGTTATTTTCTAGCCGGAAAGGTACATGTTCGTGGGTGAGTCTTCGGACTTGAGCCCGAAAGACGGACATGAGGACTCTGACCCACTGACTTACGAAGAGACAGTGCAGGACAAGGATGTTGCCAAATAGCGTGTCGCCATGGATTCCGAAATTGAATCCATAACTGCTATGGATGTATACCAGAAAACTGATTTGTCGGATGGCTTAAGGGCCATAGGGTGCAAATGGGTATACAAGAGAAAGAAAGGGGCGGATGGAAAGATCACGGCTTTTAAAGCCAGGCTAGTGGCAAAGGGTTATAGTCAGAAAGAGGGCATTGACTATGACAAAACCTTTTCACCCATAGCTATGCTCAAATCCATCCGGATACTCCTTGTCATAGCTGCGCATATGGACCTCGAGATCTGGCAGATGGATGTCAAAACCGCTTTTCTAAACGGTTACCTTGAAGAAGGTAGGGACATCTATATGCTGCAACCCGAGGGTTACATACGCAAGGGCGAAGAACATCTTGTCTGGAAGCTTAGGAAGTCCTTGTATGGACTTAAGCAAGCTTCAAGGTCGTGGAACTTACGTTTCAACAATGTGATTAAATCCTATGGATTTGCACAGTTGGAAAACGAAAGTTGTGTTTACCGACTTTGTGTCAGTGGGAGCGTGGTTTTCCTTGCACTTTACGTTGATGACATACTCCTATTTGGAAACAACGAGGGAGTGATGTCCGAAATCAAGGTTTGGTTATCCGAACAGTTCCAAATGAAGGACTTGGGAGAAGTTGGCTACATTCTTGGGATTAAGGTCTTAAGAGAACGTAAGAGAAGAATGTTGAGCTTATCCCAGGCATCCTATGTGGATACTGTGATAGCCCAGTTCAGCATGCAACTCGCCAAGAAAGGTTTGCTACCTTTCAGACATGGCGTTCATCTTTCTAGTGGGCAGTGTCCTCAGACACAATGGGAGAAAGATGAGATGAGTCTTGTACCATACGCTTCGGCAGTGGGTAGTCTCATGTATGCAATGTTGTGTACCAGGCCAGATATTTGTTATGTCGTTGGCATGGTAGCAAGATATCAGTCTAACCCTGGACAGGCGCACTGGACTGCTGTAAAGCACATCCTCAATTATTTGAAGAGAACTTGGAATTACTTCCTAGTTTATCAAAGAAAGGATTTGTGCCCTGTGGGTTATACGAACTCGAATTTCCAAGGGGACCAGGATGAGAAGAAATCGACCTCAGGATATGTGTTTACCCTGGGAGGTGGAGGTGTAACTTGGAGGAGCTCAAAGCAGAAATGCATTGCTGACTCCACCATGGAGACGGAATATGTCGCCGCCTCCGACGCCTCAAAAGAGCGGGTATGGCTCAAGAACTACCTTTTAGAGTTGGGCGTGATCTCGAGTTTGCCGAGGAGCATCACAATTTATTGTGATAACTCTGGTGCAGTGGCAAACTCAAAGGAACCGCGGTCTCACAGGGCAAGCAAACACATAGAGAGAAAGTACCATATCATACGAGAAATCGTATAGAGGGGCGATGTAAAAATTAAGAAGATTGACACTGCTGACAATCTTGTTGATCCATTTACAAAGAGCTTGCCACAGAAAGTTTACGAAAGACATATTCGTAAGATGGGTCTGAGGTGGATGCCGACCATTGACAGTGGTTAAAGAGATAGCAGGCTAGATAGACAGACTGTATACTCTGTAATAGCTTAGTTATGCTTTGAGTATAAGTGGGAGATTGATAGGTTTTGTATACTGAAAGCATTTATTATAATGAGTATACAACGGTTTATTTCTCCTATCTGTTAACAATATTATGTGTATGAACAATGGTATCCTCTTGTCTCACCGATAGGAACGGTCATACGGCGTGTTGTGGATCGCAGAAGACAGTATGATCACTTGACCTAGTGAGACATAAACCTGATCACAGCCGAGACAGCGTATGAGGATACGTCTGTCCGGATGGCTGCGGCATTGTCTGAATAAGTAGTCTGTCTTGGTTACTTGACATGCTGGTACGCAGGGGTGGCATATTGATGGACAGCAGTGAGATATATTTGTCTGTCTGACATCAGCAAATACAAGATCTCGTTATATGGATTGAGTCCAAACCCTAACGAAGGTTCAGGGGTTTGCACGGGTTGACTGTTGCTTTGACTTGCCATGGTGGAGAGCCTAAGTAACGTGCTCGTATATCCGCATCTAGGGTAACAGCAATTCGTGTAGTACCGCCTGAGACTGGGTTTAGGTAACCATATCCGAGTAATAGGATGGGGACATTCCCTGAGGAGCTCAATAACATTCATTCTGCCAAAGTCCTGCAGGCTGATTAAGTTCATGCACGAGTGATAAGGATTGAGTGGTACTACTCAGGAATAATAAGATATTAATTAATTGTAGTTAGAGCTTGTCAGAAGCTCCAATTAATTAATGAATGTCCGGTAACCTTAAATATGGGGATTCTCAATTAATGCAACCCGTTCTCACAACGTGGTAATAAAGGGGTAGGTCAATATTAATTCTGTGGTGAAAAAGAATTAATATTAATTAATTAATTGTGTCCTGGATTGTGGACATGGGAATTAATTAATTTATAGGCCCACTTTATTATTTGCATTAGGTCCCAGGTCTGGCCCAAGGAAAGTGTGCTGAATTGAGCCCAGGAGCCCACTAGGGTTTACAACCCTAGGTCTATAAATAGACAGCTCTCTCTCATAAGTTGAAACACAGTTGAAAAACAGAAAACCTAGAGAGAGGGAGTGGGGCGCCATTTTCAAGAAGGAAAAAGGAGGAGAATTTTCGAATTCTGGTCCTGCTCATCGTATATATCTGTGGAGTCATCACCAGTAGCAGATCTGAACGCACCGGGATACAGATCTGAAGATATAATCTGGAGAACAATTTCATTCTTTCTCTTTTGTTCTTTTGATTATTATTAAATCTAGAAATTAGATTTCTAATTTCTTATTCCGCAGATTTAATAATATCGCGTGGTTGATTCTGGATCTGGGAATACAAACGCGAAAGATCTTTTCTAAGACTACGGAATTAAGGTAAATAATTCTTTATCCACGCATTAAATTCAATAGGAGCATGCTTAGGGTTTTTGAATGGATTATGAACAATAACCATAAACGGTCCGGTTCATTTGGTTTTGGTGATTCGGTTCACGGTAAAACCCTACAGTTAAGTCATCACCCAGAGTCAGATATATTGGATGATGTTACAAACTTTGTTTGTACAAGAGTTAGGAGTGCCTCACTCTCATGGTTTATCTCCCAATCAGAGCCGTCAAAGATCAGAGAAGCTTTGCAGTCGCCAGATTGGATCAACGTGATGCAAGAGGAATTGGGAGAATTTAACTGCAATAATGTTTGGTACCTGATGGACAGACCCTCACACGAGTCAGTGATTAGTACGAAATAGGTCTCCAAGAACAAGCGGGATAAAGCTGGCAACATCGTAAGAAACAAAGTTCGACTTGTTGCCAAAGGATATGCTCAATGTGAGAGCATCAACTTCGACAAAAACTTCTCATTAGTTGACAGGCTGGAGTCGATCATATTATTCTTAGATTATGTCGCGTATCATAACTTCACGGTATTCTAGATGGATGTGAAGGCTGCATTCTTGGATGGCGAGCTGAATGAGGATGTGTATGTGGAGCAACCTCAAGGCTTTGAAGAAGTCAACCATGTCTACAAATTGCAAAAGGCTCTTTATGACCTTAAGCAAGCACTGTGAGCTTTGTACGAGACGCTGTCCTAGTTTCTATCAAAGAATGGCTTCAGTAGAAACTCAATATATACTCAGATTCAAACTTCAGAGGATGCAGAATCGATCGAAAAAGTATGAATGGAACGTGCCAGTTTTTGGGCCACAAGCTGGTTAGTTGATTCAGCAAGAAGTAACATTATGTTTCCACTTCCACCACAGAAGCTAAATACGTGGTCGCTGACAGTTGTTGTGCTCAATTTTTGTAGATCAAGCAGCAAATAATGGATTATGATGTCAATATTGGATGTTTCCCAGTCTATTGTGACAACAGTATTGCGATGTGCATCACGATGACCCCAGTTTATCATTCTAGAACAAAGTACATCAACATCTGACATCACTTCATTCGGGACCATATTGAGAAGAAAGATATCTCGATCGAATAAAGCCACTACTAGAAGCAAGATTCAAGGAACTCTGCATCTAACTTGGCATGTTGGAGTTTGATGAGATTCAGCAAGAAGAAGAGTGAGTCAAAGCTCTCAATCTCAAGCTATTCCTTGAATGGAAGCATGTTGGTCCCAAAATCAGAGTACGAATATGTGTAGTGGAAGTTCATACATGCAGCGGAAGTAGAAATATAATAAGCTTGAACTTGTTCTCCTAAACAGACAAAACTTAGTTTAGGGTACTTGATAAGAGTTAAACTTAGGTATACCGTTGTTAAGTAAGTTTCACAGAATACACTCTTCAATACTTGGACAAGTACTGAAGGTTTTAAAAGTCAGTTTACGAAACTAACAAGACAGAAATATAAATGAAAGCAGTAAGGAACATAAGATATTTTATAGTGGTTCGGATCTTAAAATCCTACATCCACTCTTCAGACCCTAGGTCTGGATAAATCACTAAGTAAATACAACCCTCCCTACGATCTATACACAACCCGTCAGAACCTCCGTCCTTTGGTCTGCTGTGGTCACTCGCCTAAGAACTCCTTGTACGCTTAGTCTTCAGGTTGAAGTGAGGACGACACCCCGCAACCTTCTTCCTGGTGGTTGGATGTTTGATGTTCTTCCCAGAACTCAGGTGGTTGGCAAAAGCCCATGAGAATCAGAATCCCAGAGTAGGAAAATGACTGCTATGAATATATCTTGGAAAGATATATTCACCAAAGAATAGCTTCAGCTAGAAGCTTCAGTCTCGTACTAAGAGAGTGTAGCACGGAGTAATAACTTGAGTTAGGAACTCAAGTCTCGTGTATGAAAATACTAAAACTCATAGAGTTTTAGCAGAGAGATGGCTTAGCAATATGCTCTTTGTAGAGTGAGAATCATTCAAATCCGTAACCGTTTAAGCTTGATGAGCAAACCTATTTATAGAGGACTTCCTCGAGCATTTCGTGTTCTTGCCCGTTAGATACATAAATCCAGTCGTTAGACTCATGGAAGATGTTGTCCAATCATAGCCCATGTTGTAGGTCTGCTCCGCTCTGCTGTGTCAGTGTACTATACACTAACTTTGTGTCAAACTAAGTTTCAGTCTGAGAAAACCAAGTTTGGATATCCTCGTACTTACTTTTACTAAGGCATGAATATGTCGAAGTCTGACCGAGCTTCGATGTGTTCGAATAGCTCGTGCTTTGAAGGTTGAGGCTCTTATACTGACTTCCCAAGGTCAGTATAGCTAGCCCTCATACTGACTTCCCAAGGTTAATATGGCTAACCCTCATACTGACTTCCCATAGTCAGTGTGGAAAAAGCCCTCATACTGAATTCCCATAGTCAGTATGGAAATGCCCTCATATTGATTTCTCCTTATCAGTACGGGAAAGCCCTCATACTGACTTCTCCTAGTCAGTATGGAAGACCCTATACTGAGTACCCAAACTCAGTCTTGGTCAAGGCCATACTTGGTGAAAACCAAGTTTCAAGGCGTGCGCTTCATCAGTTCTCGAGCATTTCCTATGCTCGATCTTCAGCCACTAAGTTCTATTACAACTCGATTGATCTTATACAAGGAATATAGTTTTAGAATTCTAAAAACTGAAAAACTGACTAAAGTGGGTTTTGGCATATCAAAACATTAAATTAAGAAGGAAACTAAGCCTTAGTTCCTAACAAAGCATAATACATTTGAGTTCAAGATCTCAAATGTGGTTCGAATTTCTAAAGATAGTTGAATAACACTTGGTCTCAGCTACTAGTGTGCGTTGCCGGTTTCTGAGCTTGTGAGAATTGGTGCAACCAGCTGACAAATATCTTATACTTAATCGGGGGCCAAACTGGTAAAATGATCAACCAGCAAAGTACCTCTGAACTGGAGATTTACCCGGGGCCGAGCTGGTAAATTCCTGAAAACAGCATCGTGCTGGTAGTCAATCAACAAGCTCGAAAGTCAAGGGCGGGAGATTTGATCACAGTCTTCAATTGCACGCAAGCATTAATTGCCGCATTTATTACGACACAACCTAAATAAGGAATAGTCGCGTGCCACGTTAGTAGATCACACACACTTTACTGCTTTCTTTAAGTTTTGCACTGGATTAACTCAACACTTCAATTGTTGAGTATACTTGCTGAAAACTACTAAGTAATGTTTTTCGCTAATCTAACAGTTTCTCCATAACCCAAGTTGGTATCAGAATAGCCAGCTTGAAGAGTGCAAACTAGTAAAACTTCCGTCGCATATATTCAATTATTCATACTTTGATCTGGGACCAATAATGAACAATCTTATATTTATTTCTTAATGATATATGTTTGTAGATTATATTTTTTTTCCTTTTCTATCACAATGATAATCTATTAATTTTTCATTGTAACCTGGCACTCATAAATTCTCCTTGAGTAGTTGAGATGCAACACAACTTTTTTCTAATTATTATTATTAGTATTTTTTATTGGTGAAGAAGAAGCAGCAAAAATCACGGTATATTGGAAGAAATCTAGATGAAAGCAACTTGAGAGAGGTGAGAAACAATGAGTGGAAATGCATAACCTAATATAATATGTCTATATTTCCTTGTGTTTGCATGTGAATATTCAGTTGTTCACTAAAATACAAATGCAAATTGCCTTCAATTCTTGTCTATGCCCAAATACACTTTCAATTCAAAAAGGCCCTTCTTTCGTGGTTGATATGATCCATCTCATATTTCATTATATTAATATTATACATAATTTTAGCTGCACAAATAGTATTGTTATTGTAAATTCGATTTCATTGATGCTAACTTATATAAGATTTACCGTCGAATCAAGTTGAGTACTACTGTGTTCTACTTTTGTTTTTTTATTATTAATTTGGGATTTGAGTTTTATTATAAATATTTGAAGCTCACAAACTTAATAAAGAATAAACTAACTTCTTTAATTTAAAATAGTTTTTAAATGTTCTTTATTTTTAAAAAGATAAATTATTTTTCAATAACTTACATTTATTCAATTTCATTATTTTTAATTAGATCAAACACTAATTATATTTCTCACTAATAAAAGTAAAATATATTTTTATAAAGGTAACTTTTAAATAATTTATTTAATGAATTTGCAGACAATAAGAATATGAGTAAATAGTGAAAAATACCATAAACTATTGACGTTTTCGGAAAAATACTCCAAACTCTTTTCATAAATTAAAAATACCCCAATCTTTACTTTTCTTTATGAATTATATCATGATCTATTGATATTTTGGAAAAATACTCCCAAAGTATTATTATTAGTTAAAAATACCCCAATCTTTTTTATTCCGTTTATGAATTATACAAAAACGAGAAATATTATTGGCTCACACAGAGATGACATTCAAAACAACTATCTACTTCCGTATTAAGTTTAATGTACTAAACAATTAATATTTGCTTTATATTTAAATACATTTATCTTCTGAAAAGTATTTAAAACTTTATGTTCTGTATTTTTTTTCTTTTTTTTTTGTTTCCTTCGGTTGCTTGAATCTATTATGTTTTCTCTCAATGTGTGTTATGACATGTGATCTTGTATCGAAATGTATGCGTCTTGGTTTGGATTGGGCGTTACACCAACCGAAGGAAACAAAGAAAAAATGAGTAGAATATGAAGTTTAAATACGTACTTTTTCAGAATATATAGTAAATATTGATTATTTAATACATTAAATTTAATACAGATGAAGATAGTTATTTTTACTGTCATCTTTGTGTGAGCCAATAATATTCCTCGTTTTGGTATAATTCGTAAACGAAATTAAAGATTGAGGTATTTTTCACTAGTGATGTCAAACGGGCCAACCCGCCGGATTTCGGGCTAGCCCTATTGGGCTGCGCGTTAATCGGTCCGAGTTAAACAGATCGCAACTTCTTTCGGGTTGGAAATTCTCAACCCTAGCCCTAACCCTTCAGTTTTCGGGGCAGACAAAATAACATCTTTTTTTATTTTTATTTTTATTAAGCTGAAGAGTATTATTTTATTAATAAAATTAATTATATATAATAATATAGTTATTTTTATAATTGGATACTAACATAAATATTATACTTTATACTAAGACATTAGAAAAAGTAAATAATTATTATTTAAATATACAACTTCAATAATATCGTATTAAATAAATATATTAATTACTAATATTGTATGATTTTTCATATTACAAAATATATATATATATACTCATCATAAAAAATTGATAAGATCTAACAATATGTTAAATATATTGCTAAGACATAAAGTAAATTATAATATTAAAATAATTTTACAAGTTTGTGAATCTAAATGATTCTAAGAATATAATTTATTTAAAATAAGAATTAATATTTTAGAAATAAATCATTTCTCAAATATTCTTTAAAATTATTTATTTGAAATAATATTTCTTAGCAGTAAAAATATAGGTATATGATTTGTGTGACAAAAAATTTACTTAAACATTTCCATATAAATATAAAATAAGATTATAATATAAAATAGTTGAAATTTATTTTTCCAAGATATAATAGTTTAAATATATTATAATATTTTGATTTTTTTAAAAAAATGGACTGGCCCATCGGGCCAACCCGTGGCCCGGTGGGTCCAGTCCGTTTAACCCGGACCATTTAGCCCGATTTCTTATCGGTTAAGAATTTTTCAACCCTAACCTTGTATTTAGCTCGGGTTATTCGGGTCAACCCTTCGATCCCGGGCTAAATTGACATCCCTATTTTTCTCTAATAAAAATACATTGGAGTATTTTCTAAAAATATAGATCAGGGTATAATTCATAATTGAAAGTAAAGTTTGGAGTATTTTTAATTTAAGAAAATAGATAAGGGTATTGTTTCGAAAACGTCAATAATTTATGGTATTTTCCCCTATTTACCTTAAATGTATTATATCCATAATTAACAAACTTTGCTAAACAAATTTAAAAGAACCTTTTTAAAATAAAATATAAGTAATTGGGCTCATTTGCATTCTTTCACTATAAATCGAAACAAGAAAATAGTGGATTGATCCCCTTTAGATTTCCTGTTTTTGAAATGCTACACTGCTCACATCATCACATGGTGAGTTTAAATGGACGCATGAGTTAGTTGAAGCCCCATAATAACTAAAATACTTCGATAATTTTATAGGATACATTTTGAGTTTTTGCCTTTGAGTTTTTGGATAATTATTAAATATTTCTAATAACATGTCGAATAGAGTAGTACAATCAATCTTATTATATGTAACTTATTATTTATAATTTATGAAAATAAATGAAGTCGAATAAGAAAAGTAAAGAACTGCATTTTATGTATTTGTGAAGCCATAAAATATCCTAATTAGGGGTATAACTAAACCGAGTCGAGTCGAGTAATGTCTTGCTCAATTTTAACTCGTTTAGCATCATGTTGAACTTCAAACTTTTTTATCGAATACTTTGATGTTAATAAACTTTATTGAGCCTTAGTCGAACTTAAAGGAACTTCCTAAATTTAGTATATATTTAAAATATTCATCATTATTTTGAAAGAAAAAATTATTTATTTTGAAATCAATCATATACATACTCAAACTCAGTAAGTTATTCACACCCATCAATAAAATATTCATCCAACTACCATCTACTCTCACATACATACATTGATTATCGTATTCGATCAAATATAGATAATTTAACTGAAATGGTGGGAATAATTAAGTCAACCAACATTCTAGAAAAATCAGATTGTGTTTACTGTTAATCTTCGCAATTTCCTTGGAAATTTAAACCCCACCTTGGAAAGGTACACATCAAGTCTCTCTCCAATCACCCTTTCCATGACTTTGATCAACACTTTACTCTATCTTAGTCAAAATATATATTCCCCTCCCTATTATTTTGTTCATATTTCTTTTTGGGTGTCTCAATTATAGGGAAAATAAAAAAATATATTCCAATTTTTTACATATTAGAGAATTTTATCTCACTCTTTTGCTGTTAGGGAATTATATCTCACACTTTTATTTTGTTAGGGAACTTTGTCCAATGTCGCTGATTAAGCCGTTAAGTGCCACTTGGCATTAATGTGGCGCTGACTCACTGCCACATATTTACCATGTGGTATTTTTTTAATATTAATTTAATTTTTTAAAAATTTTAATTTCATAATTAATTTATATTTTTTTATATATTTCGTTTTTTTATAATATTTTAATAATAATAAGATATATAAAAATAATAATACTTTAAATAAGTATAAAAATATTATTGAAAAAAAATAAGCATTAATTATTTAATTATAATCTATTAAAAAAACCTAATTCTCAATAAAATTGAAAATTAATATCAATGAAAGTATTTACAAAATTAAAAAATATTTTTTAAATAAGTATTGGCCGTAGAAAAAATTATTGATGATAAAACTAAACAAAATTAATTCTAAGCATTGAATGATTATTTTATTTTATTTTTAATATATTATAATGTAATATTTAAGGTATTTTTATTTTTATACATTTATTTTTTTAATAATATTTTAATTTTTAAGAAAAATAATTATTGTCATATATTCACAACCATTTATTGTCCGAAATTAATTGTTTTCATTTATTGCATTATTACACAATAATTATTTTTAAAAAAATTAAAATATTATTAAAAAAAATGTATAAAAATAAAAATACATTAAATATTACATTATAATATATTAAAAAATAAAGTAAAATAATCATTCAATGCCTAGAACTAATTTTGTTTAGTTTATCATCAATAATTTTTTCTACGTCCAACACTTATTTAAAAAATATTTTTTAATTTTGTAAATACTTTCATTGATATTAATTCTCAATTTTAATGAGAATTAGGTTTTTTTAATATATTATAATAAATAATTAATGCTTTTTTTTTCAATAATATTTTTATACTTATTTAAAGTATTATTATTTTTATATATCTTATTATTATTAAAATATGATAAAAAAACGAAATATATAAAAATTATATATTAATTATGAAATTAAGAAATTTAAAAAAAATTAAATTAATATTAAAAAATTCACATGGCAAATATGTGGCAGTGAGTCAGCACCACATCAATGCCTAGTGGTACTTAACGGCTTAGTCAGCGACATGGGACAAAATTCCCTAACAGAATGAAAGTGTGGGGTAGAATTCCCTAACAGCAAAAGAGTAAGATAAAATTCCCTAATATGTAAAAGATTGGGATATATTTCCCTATTTTTCCCTCATTTATATGGTTCATTATCTAAATTTAGTACTCCCTCCGTCCCATTATATTAGGGACGGAGGAGTGTGCACAATAATCAATGTACATTAGTGTAGAAGAATTAATATTTTATTGATGAGTGAGAAAAATGTTGCCTTTTTAGGAAATGAGACTAATAAATGGGACGGTCCGAAAAGAAATATGAGACTAATATAATGGGACGGAGGGAGTATTATTTTTTGCATGTATTTAAAAATTTACCTTTATAAATTGAACATAATTAATAGAGTTATTATTAATAGTTATTACTAAATAAGGGTAATTCAAAAAATTTGTTTAAATATTTAATATATTCACAAATGAGTTTTGACATTCGTGCAAGTTAAAATAGGACCAAATAAATGGGACAGAGGGAGTAGTAAAAACTCTATCTAAATTAATAAATATGCCTAAATTCTACTCACTCCACAGTCCATCCCATCTCATTAGTCTCATTTTTCATTTTCGTCTGTCCCGTCAGATTAGTCCAATTTCCTAAAATGGAAAAAACTCTCTCACATCAATAAAATATTAATTCCACTATTCTCACAAATATTGGTTACTGTGCCTAGTCAAAATGTGACTAATGACCCGATACGAAGGATTATTTTGTTTTGTAAAAAATATTTCCTTAAAAACAATATTGAATATGCCAGAAATAATAGCCACAGTAGATATGTACTTAATTTGCTCACGGTGATGTATCAATGTATTAAGAGATAACGATAATAATTAAAAAAAAATTACCATCGATATTATATTACCACATCAACACGTGAATGTATTAATATGTACCTATAATGGATATAGTTCAAAGAAACTATGACTATACTTTCTTTAACAGGGGAAAAAAATGATCAATCCTAAAATTTTCATTCGGAGATTTTATACATGGAATATTCATCATGCATGTAATTTCATTTTTAAAGAAAGTGTTAATTTCACATCGCCTTATCAAATTATTATTGGTCATCGCCTAGCTGTTAACTCGTATAAGAAATCGAAAAATAAATCTGTAGTCTTATTAAACTGAAAAATAAAATAAAGTCTAGAGTCAACAAACCTATCCCTCATCATATCAAAATTGAAAATTGAAATTAAACGTGACACCCATTTCGAAATATACAAATTTCTAAATAGAGATCCAACTATTTTAAATCTAATTTATTATGTCTAGTTTTATGCTTTGTTATCTTTACTTCTTTTCCACAAATATATGCTATATTGCTATATCTAATTACGAATTGACGGTTTGGATTAATTTAACTCAAAATTATTAAGGCAAATTCTCAGATGAGACGGTCTCATTATTTTTATTGTGAGACGGATTTAATGAAATGATGTGTTTCTTTATTGCAAATGATGTCTCACCATTTCTATTGTGAGACGAATTTAATAAAATGGTATGTTTCTTTATTGCAAATGATATATTTTTTTGTTGCAAATAATGTAATTTTTTAAAATAAAATGATGTATTTAACTTATTGAAATAATGTATTAAAGTCCGTCTCACAATAAAAAAATGGTGAGACCGTCTCTCAGAAACCAACTCAATTAATTGTGAAATATATATTTCAATTGATTATAAACTTACATATGTAAGTACATTATAGTTTGTTAGGAAATTTGGATATTAGAAATTTCCTTTATTCTTAATTGTTTTGTTTTGGTGGGTCAAATAGTCAAAACTAGTAGGGATGTTAATTTAGCCCGAAACCAGTGGGTTTGGCACGATTAACCCGAACTAAAATGCGGGTTAGGGTCAAAATATTTTAGCCCGAAAAAAATTTAGCTCGAATAACCCGAGGCCCAATAGGGCTGAGCCCGAAACCCGATGGATTGGCCTGATTAATCCGATTACTTTTTTATTAATATATTTATCATAATTATAGTACTAAAATGTACTTTTGATATTTAAGATCATATATATTATTTAAATTTTAAGTTATATAATTGTTTTTAGTTCGAATAGTATTTAATACATAGTTAAGTTTATATACTTATGAATTTAAAACATATTCAAATATTGCTAAAATTAAAAATAATATATTTTTAAAAGTTAAATTAATCATTATGTAAGAGTTTGTGATGTGCTTTGCATTTTTTATAAGAGAAAAGTAATATTTTGTTTATTTTTTAGTATTTAAAATATTAAAAGAATGAAAAAATATTAAAAATGAAAATTAATTAATAAATTCATTGGCCCGACGGGCTAGCTCGAAAACCGACGCGTTAGGGTTAGGGTCAATATTTTTTGGCCCAAAAAAATTTCAGTTCGATTTGACCCGAACCGATTAACCCGCAGCGCGATAGGGTTGACCTAAAACTCAGGTTAGCCCGATTGACATCTCTAAAAAACAGCATAGAAAGACTCTAGATTAGCCCTAATTTTTGTTCATAAATATAAAATCTTGTAAGGTCTTTTTATCGAATTGTAATTGGAGTTGATCGAAGAACAGACTGAAGAATCAATTTGTGGATGCGCAAAGGACTCAGACAGACTGAAAGGTCAGTATGAGATTGATCAGTCTGGGTCTCATCAGTCTGAGATTGACAAGTTTAGAAGATACACCAATATGGAATTGATCAGTCTGGAACTCACCAGTCTCAAATATTAAACTTTTCAGTCTGGGATCAACATTCAGACTAGTGAGGTCAGCCAGCATGGACTTTCCAGACTGACGACATCAGCATGTAATCTTTAGATCCAATTCCCACGCATAGAGACAAAAAGAATCATATGAGGAATGCTATTGACAAGTCCAGACTTAAGGATTGGAGATTCCTTAAAGTTTGAAAACTCAAGACTTCAACCTTGATTCCTCGGACTGATTAGTCTGGATTCCTCGGACTGATCAATTCAGTCATTCTGACGTAAAGGTGAATAGTCACACTCAAAGTCAGAAAAAGCGGGAGAAGCTACAGGATTTCCCGAAAAAGCAACCTACCTGCAAAGAGGACAAAAACATTGGATTGGACAACATCTAATTGTTTCTAAACAGCTCTATTTCAAATTTTAGAATCTTCAACTATAAATAGCCGAGGACTCCAAGAGATTAAGGTTACAAGAACACCGAATATCTAATTTTCAAGTGAGCCAAAACTCTGCTGAAATTATCTCTCAAGGCATTCGAGGCTTTTCACAAGTTTACCATTTGTCACTTCATGAACATGAGACTCAAAACAATCAAGTACACTCCGTGCTTTGACTCATATGAGCGTCTAGCCGCAAGATAGTCAGTTCCGGGGAGAACTATAAAAATCCCAATTTCAGTTAGGAGTCTACGTGGTGTACCCACACTCAGTAAGCTGAGAAGTGAAGGACGATCAGATGATCGAGCGAGTGAACTTGTGAACTGGTGGACGAGGCATTTAACAACTAGTGATAGATCGTGGGAGTACCCTGTAATCCAACACTCAGTGGATTTCCAAACTTTGTCTATAGAGTGGACGTAGAACTTTTGTGTCCGAACCACTATAAACCTTTGTCGTTTATTGCTTTTTTATTAGTTTGTCTCTCTTTTAAACATAACACTCAAGTGTTGAAGTATAATTTAAAACTGATTAATCATTACTTTGATCTTAAGACGTAAGCTTGACAAACCAAACTGGTGTTGAAGTATACTTTGAAACTGATTAATAATTACTTTGATCTTAAGACGTAAGCTTGACAAACCAAACTGGTGTTGGAGTATAATTTGAAACTGATTAATCATTATTTTGATCTTAAGACGTAAGCTTGACAAACCAAACTGTACAAAATGAACAGTTTGAATAAGTGTAATCCATTAATATTTCCACTGTGCACCTATAAACTCTTATATTAGGACCAACATAATTCTATTACGGTTGTATCGTTAATATATCTACCAAACTCACGGTAGTAACATGTTAAGTTACTGGACATATTCTGAATTTCTCAATAACTAATTTGCATTTATTTTTAGAAAATAATATATTGTGAATAATTAACCATTTTAAGTTCCTAACTATATAAATTCACCACATCCCAAAATAACATACATAAAATATAATGAATATTTAGGGGCGTTTGGATGGTGGGTTTCGGAATGAGGGAATGGAATGATTCCGAAACCCACTGTTTGGTTAAAGAGTATGAGAATGAAAATATGGAAATGATTCCCAAATACTTGGGAATCACCAAAACCCTCCAAAATGGTGGAGTATGAGAATGAAAATATGGAAATGATTCCCAAATACTTGGGAATCACCAAAACCCTCCAAAATGGTGGGTTTCCATTTTCATTCCCATATATTATTACCAAAATTATTTATTTCATATTATTTTATAATTATTTTCTTATTTATTTATTTTAATAATATTAATCTAAAATATTTTGATAATTATATTATTTTATAATATTAAATATTATTCTTTTTAATATAATAATATTATTATATTAATTATTTATTTTTATCTTAATTTTATATTTTTATAAAATAAATAAGAATATAAATATATTATTTATTTATTTAATATGATTATATTTTCTTAATTTTTTATTATTAAATTAATCATTTATTTCTTATTTTTATTTCATTTTATTTATAATTATTTTCTGATTTATTTACTTTTTCTTTTTTTTCTTTTTTTAATGTTTTTCATAATTATATTATTTATAGTATTATATGTTATTATAATTATATATTATTCTTTTTAATATATTATTATAATAATATTATTATTATTATAAAATCAATCATTTATTTTTTATCTTAATTTTATATTTTATAAAACAAATAATAAGATAAATAGATTATTTATTTGTTTTAATATGATTTTATTTTGTTATTTTTTATTGTTAAATTAATTATTATTTGTATAACAATTTAATTATATTATAAACCTATAAACTAAAAAAATAAATCATCAGAATTGAAAAATGATTCCAAAACTCATCTAGTAAACCAAACATCAGAATTGGGAATGATTCCCATAAATCAAACCCATACCCATTCCCTCTACTATCAAACCCATACCCATAGTGATTCCTGACAGTTAAACCAAACGCCCAGGGTGGCCATTTATTTAGATTATTTATCTTTGTTTATATGACATCAATTCAAAATTTCAAATTACTTTATACAATTGACTATATATGTATATATATATATATATATTGATAGATTTAAGTGGATAAATAATCATAAAATAAAATAATTAATTACGTTAAAAAATAACCTCGCCCATCGGTGTGATACTAATTAAAATTTTTAATAATTAATACAACATATCTTTAAATTATTATCTTCAAATTGCTTACATTATTATAGCCGGTTTAATAATTTATACATACGCACCCTAGTTTTAAGGTAAGATAGACACTATATACTATTTTGCTATTTAATTAAAGCATTTCATTATTTTGGCTATTTAATTAAAGCATTTCAATAACGTGGCTGATGCAGACTATTAGGGTATACGAGGAGGGATATGTAAAAAGAAATTATCATATGAGAAAAAAGAATGAATCATGTCTATTGGATCTAAAAAAATCAATGGTTGATATTCAAACAAGCAACAATTAAAACATAATCAAACAACAAAATAATCAAGCAATAAATAAAACACAACCAATCAACGTTGGAATTAAGCAACGACCTGAATAGAATCAAGCAACCTCATGAACACAATCAAGCATTTTTCTCATTTTTTCACGTTAAGACTTTTCTCACCGGATCCGCTCCCCGTATGTTTGGCAAATTTTCTTATTTATTATTATTTTTTTAACTTTATTTTTTTTTGAAGACAGGAAATGAAAATTGTATTTTAGTTTAATAAAATATACACCTCTAAATGATAATTTAAAAAGAAAATGAAAACAAAGAAAAAGGGCCAGGTCTTCCCTCAGTAAGAGAGTAGTAGTATGTACACACACAGACTCTAGAGCTTCTCTCTCTCTCTCTCTCTCTAGAGGAATGAGGGGTTTCTACTCCCATTATTCCCCAAACCAAGCGCCTGCGCCATTCACATGACGACACCCTTCTTCGCCCTATTCTTATTATTCTTCTTCTTCCTCCCCCTCTCCCCTCCTCCGCCTTCCGCCCATGCACTCGGCGGCTCCGCCTCCACCATCGCCGTCGTCTACGGCTCCGCCACCACCATCTGCGCCATAACCGCCCTGCCGCCCGTCCAACAAATCCAATGCTGGAGGGACGGCCTATTACTCCCACCCATCCTCCCCAACACCTCGTTTGATGCGGTCGCCGGCGGCCGGGACACTCTCTGCGGCGTCCGCTCCGGCGGATATAGCCTCCTCTGCTGGAACACCACCTTCAGCCCCAAGCGAATTTACAATAACGCCTCAGCTCCATTGACCCTGCTCACCGTTGGCGGCACCCAAATTTGCGCGTTAAAGAACGTCACTTTATCCGATAATGCAATCTGCTGGCGGCAGAATAGCGCCCCCTCGTCTCGGATCCCAACTGGGAATTCTGAATTTCGTGTGATTTCATCCGGGCTGCGATTTTCTTGCGGAGTCACGCGTGTTGGTAACCGGGTCGTGTGTTGGGGCGACGACCTCATCTCTAATTCGATACAATCAGAGTTCGAGAATTCTTCAATGCTGAGTATTCAAGTTGGTGAAAGATTCGCCTGCGGAATCAATGCTACAGGGTGTATAGTCTGCAAGGGCAACAACGATGCCGGCCAACTCGAGATACCCTTCGAAACCCCGGATGATAACTTCATCGCGGTTGCGCTCGGCGCCAACCACGGCTGCGCGATTAGGAAGACCAACGGCACGGTGGTTTGTTGGGGCGGAAATGGAAATGGAGAGATCTCAAGCAGAATCACTGATGATATTTCATTTGAATCAATTGTTGCAGGGCCGGATTTCACCTGTGGATTAACCACAAGCAATTTCTCCATCATTTGTTGGGGCCCCGGCTGGCCTTACGAGCATTATCCATCTGGAGTCTTGCTGCCTCTGCAGAAGACTCTACCGGGGCCATGCGTTGAAACTGCGTGTGAATGCAATGTGTATCCTGGGTCTGAGATTTTGTGCTCTGGCAATGGCCATATCTGCAGGCATTGCGATTTCTCAAGCTCGATTCCACCAATTCTGCAGCCCACGGTGGTTAGGTCTCCCCCTTCTAGAGGGTTCTTGGCTTTGGCAATTGCTGGATCAGCTGGTGGAGTGGCAGGGATTGCCTCACTGCTCTATTGTTTATGGAGTGGCGTTTGCTTTGGAAAGAAGAAGATTCACAACTCCGTGCAACCGACGATCACTGCAGCTGCTCCTCCGCCGCAGTCCAACAGCAGCCCCCCTTCTCGATCATCCACTCTCCGGAGGCAGGGGTCGAGGCTGATGAGGAGACAGAGGAGTGGGACCTCATCCAAACAAGCGGAAGAGTTGCTGTTCTCTGATCTGGTGGCGGCCACCGATGATTTCTCTTCGGACAACAAGATCGGAGCAGGGAGTTTCGGAGTGGTGTACAAAGGGAAGCTGGCTGATGGGCGTGAAGTCGCCATAAAACGGAGTGAAACCGGCACAAAGGCAAAGAAGTTTCAAGAAAAGGAGACCGCATTCGACTCGGAGCTGGCCTTTTTATCTCGGTTACATCACAAGCATTTGGTGAGGCTAGTTGGATACTGTGAAGAGAGAGATGAGAGGCTGCTGGTGTACGAGTACATGAAGAATGGAGCTTTGTACGACCATCTTCACAGCAAGAGCAGTAGCGTAGTGAATTCTTGGAAAATGAGGATCAAGATCTCGCTAGACGCTGCTCGTGGCATCGAGTATCTGCACAACTACGCAGTCCCTCCCATAATCCATCGAGACATCAAGTCTTCCAACATACTGCTGGATGCCAACTGGACAGCTAGAGTGTCTGATTTCGGGCTATCGTTGATGGGGCCGGAGCATGATCGCGATTACAGGCCTGCCAAGGCGGCCGGGACAGTGGGATACATCGACCCTGAATACTACGGCCTGAACGTGCTCACGGCCAAGAGCGATGTTTACGGCTTCGGAGTGGTGCTGCTGGAGCTGGTGACGGGGAAGAGGGCGATATTCAAGAGAGGTGATGATAATGGAGGGGAGCCGATGAGTGTGGTGGACTATGCGGTGCCGGCGATCATGGCGGGAGAGGTGGCCGGGATTCTGGACCCGAGGGTGGGTCCGCCGGAGGCGAGCGAGGCGGAGGCGGTGGAGCTGGTGGCGTACACGGCGATGCATTGCGTGCATTTGGAAGGGAAAGATAGGCCGACGATTAATGACATTGTTGCAAATTTGGAGCGAGCTTTGGCTCTGTGCGATGATAATAGCCATGGCAGCGTTTCTAGTGGCCCAATCTCCATTCTTTCAGATTGACAAGTAACATCATTCTTTTCTTTCTTTTTCAATTTTTTAATGTGGGTTTTTTATTTTGATCAAATATTTTGTAGTGTAAAGATTAATTTCTTCTAACATATGCGTTTGTACAAGCCAACATTTAACAATATGAAACGTTGCAATAAAGAACATCACTTTCAATAAATTCGAAATTCTTTAAATTTTTTCTATCATCGAGATTTTTTTTTTTTGGAGAGTTGAGTCTGTAACGAAGAAAAAAAAAAGAAGGTGATGTCGGGAATTGTAATTTGTAGTTGTTGAGTGAAATTGTTTTGTTTATGGTAATGGAGAAATGTGAAAAAGAAAGGAATTGTTGGTATGACAGTGAGGAAGGAATATAATTATAATTATAATAAACAGATATAGCAGAAAAAGGGCGGTCCTAATATGTGTTGGCAAAAAATTGATATTTTAATTTCCAAGTAAAAGTCAATTAAAGCCGTTTAACAACTTTAAAGATTGTCACACGTGTAGGAACGACTTTCACTGCAAATTCTGTTGCCTAATTTCAATTATTCCAATCCTGTGTGGATGTGGAATTGTGGATCCCACCCATGTAAATCCTCATGTAAATATAGAAATAAAATAATCTTTATTACGAATTAATATAAAATAGTAAGAATCTAATATAATAAATAATAAGAATCTAATATAATAAACACGATGTAGATATAATATAATTACTGTTGAGGTTCATTTCGTACAGATACAGGGCTTCGGGAACTTGGGATCCGAATTCGACAGAGAATGACAATGACAATGAACAGTACATATCAAAAGAAAATAAACAAGATGAACTAAATGAATATAACAAAGACAGTAGAGGTTAATTGAAAGCAAACATACTATGGGAGCACTTCAAACTAAACGATCGAGCTGCCTAGAGCACAGTGCCGAGCTTGATTGGTATTAATTTTATATGGTTAAAACGGCGAAATAAAGTATAAGTAATGATTGAAGGGATAGACGTAAAAAATTGGCTTACAGGGGGTTATTTATAGGGGTCTAAGTGCATTAGGGTTTCCTGGATTCTCGCCGAGTTCGTTGAGTAGCGACCTCCGGTTTTAGCGGGGTTGTTGCAATGCCTCAATCTTTAACTGTTTCCGGGATCCACACGAGCTTATCGTTTCTGCGCCTGACGACTCTCCTAACCATTGAGTGTCCCTTTTAAGTTCACTTTTCTCCTGGAAGGCGGTTTTTGTTCTCATCGAACTACATCGCTTGCTGTTCGGGTTGCTTCTATCGAGCTCATCCCTGTCAATGAGTTGCTTCCAACCAAGCAAGCTCGCTAGTCGCCCTGTGGAAATACCAATGGGCCTCGCTTTGGGCCTCTTTAACGGGTCTGTTTTAATTATACCCCAACAATAGCCCCTTCAACTCTTTGAGGGCCTAGGCTGGTGGACCCAAAGAGTCGAATAGTTGGGCAGCATTATGTTATTGCCTCGGAGGTGCATTGTTTTCGTAGATGTGTGCCCTTCGAACCTCCCTGGTAGGAGATCTGGTGTTATTTATGGGATGCCCGTCAGCATCTCCTTTATTGGGAGAGTCAATTTCTCTGTGGGTGACCCTTTCCTACTCGCACAACCAATGGAAGCTGCTGTAAGGGCCGTGACCACGGGCTCAAAATTGCGGTCTCCAGGAAGGGAAGTTCGGGTTCTGCCCCATTTTTTAATTTTGGCTATTTGGTGAGCCCCTGCAAACTGTGCGAGCTCGTCTCCTGGGGTCTTTAAGCGAGGTCGATACTCATTGGAGGTTCTCGCCTTTGGGGTCGTAGCCCCAGTGGAGTGATATTCTATAGGACTCGAGGTCCTATAGTCCCTTGGGGGTTTCGTGTCGTTCGGGTGATCGATCTACTTTTTTTCCAAAAAGTGGAGTTTGACGTGTCAAGCTCCTTTTATTTTTGCCTTCCAAACTGGATGGTAGTTGCGTAATAACCGCAAGATACGGGGGTGGTTACATGAGCAATTAAACGGGCGCGGGCTATTAGCCATCGCTTCTCTCGATTCCTCTTCACTCTCTCCCTTAGGCATTTCTCTCATTTTCTCTCCCTTTACCTGCGATCCCTACTCTTCCTCCGGCGATTCCTGTTCTTCTTGTGCTTTTTGTCCGCGGCTACCTCGGTTCTCTCATTCCCTCAAGGTAGTGTCTCTTTCTCCCGTTCTTGTGAGTTCCTCTCTTGTTATTTTCTGTTGCTCTGGATTTGGGGAAATTCTAGGGCTCCGATTCTCTGCGTCTTTGATTCTTTAGCTGATCGGGGCTCGTCTCCCCATCTTTTCTATTTTTAGGTTATTAAATTCAAGATTTTTGTAATCTTTTTCATGAAAATATCTTCCTTTTCTGGTTCTGATTCGCAAAATCGCGTGGATCCAGGGTCTAACCGTGAGTTTAATATGATGCCACCATTCACTCCCTCTCCTCCGAGGGTTACTATGGCAGCCAATTTCACGGGCCCTGACTGGAGTTTGTTGTTCTAGGGGCCAGTGAAGCCTGGCCCTAGTGCGGTGGTGCGGGAGCTTGATGAATCAAGTTCTAATTCGACTGATAATAGGGTGCTTTCAGAGTTGAGCCGTAGGTTAGATAGGACTGTTAGTGCTAGGGAGTCTAGCAGTAGTGGTCGCGAGGTTGACATTGTGGTTCTTGAGCCCAAGGTGGCTGGTAATTTCGTCCTTCCTGTTGACTGGAGTAGTCACAGGGCTTTTGGGGCCGTGTTGGGGGTCAACAGAAATGATGTGAAGAGGCTTGCGGACTCCGTCCCTTGCCATGACGTTCGCTTTAAGATCCTAAAGAACGATCAGAGGTGCTTTGACCCTCCGCCTGGGTTTGTGGCCTTCTTTATTGCCTCCATGGAAAATGGGGTAGGGCAGCCAGCGCACCCATTCTTCAGCGAGGTGCTGGAATCGTATAATCTGTCCCCTTTCCGGCTCGCTCCAAACGGCTGGTGCCACTTGGTCAAGGTATTTTTTATATGTATGGACCTAGGACTAGGCATGCCAACTCTGAACGAGTGGTATAGTATGAATAGGATAAATTAGTGCCAAGACGAGCACTATTACTACTTTACCAGGTGGAACTCGGGGAGGTCGACCCTAATAAAGAAGCCCCCGTCGAACTCCCCCGGGTGGTGGAACACTTTTTCCTTTTTGAAGCTCGATCCGGAGCAACCGGAATTCTTCAAACAAGGCAGGATGCCGATCAGTGGGTTATCTATCTCTTCTTGATACTCTTGGACTGCTTGTTTAGTGCTTACTATTTCGTGTCCTTTCGCAGGAGTCGCCTGTCCGGTGCTAACCAACATAGAGTAGGTGTGGGTTGATCGTACCTTAAACGTGAGAGAGGGCGATCGTGAGTGGCTCGTGCTGCAGCAAGGCCGCGGGGTTTCTGTAGTTGCATACTCGGACCTTAAGGGTCAATTTGTCGAGCTCCCTCCCAACATGACTTGATGCCAGGTGCCACCGGAGCAGGTGACCAAAGCCCTCCAAGACAAGAAAAGGGCACATGAGGAAGAGGAGGCTAGGCATTTAGCGGCCAACCCTTCGAAGAGGCCTTAGACAAGTTCGGGGCCTAACCCTCCACCCCCGCCTCCTTTCCGTCCTCCCTTCGAGCACGAGAAGACGAGCTGTTCCCGGCCCCCTGTTCATGCTACAACTACTTCTCAACGGGGTGGGGAGAGGAAGAAGGAGAAGGAGAAGGGCCTTGAATGCCGCCATTCTCGTCGAACCAGGGATCGAGGCGGATCTGACTCCCGCTGCGATGCCAGAGGACCAAGGCAAAATGGTTGTGCAGGCGACTGCTCCACCCAACGCACGGGGTGGATTCTTTCCTGGTCCGTTCTAGGAACCTGTTGTTGAACCCACCGGAGATCGATCCCGGATCGGGCTCGGTCTTCTTGCAGTTGGCCCACTACGAACTGTGCTAGCTCGAGGTAGTTCATTTTTTCTTGTTATGTTGTGATTTCTCTTTGTTCGTTCGTGCTAACGCTTGGCTCATCTTCTTTTTAGAACGCGGTGGGATTGGACCTGATCCACCAGGAGCTTGTCGTTTTTGGCGATAAGTGCTCGGATGAGATCCTCTATCTTCGAAAGGAGTGTGAGGAGGCGAAGGGTCGCTATGATGAGGTCTCTTCGATGCTGGAGGAGTCAGAGGAACGGACTGCCCAGTTGCTGGCAGCGGTCAATGCGGCCCGGGCGGAGGTAATTGCCAATGAGAAGGAGGCAGTGGACTTCCAACGGAAGTTTGCCCTTGCTGCTACCAAGGTCGGCATGCTGAAGAAGGAGCTGCAGAAAGGAGCGACCAGCTCTGCTCGTGGGACAAGCGCCTGAAGACCCAGTAGGAGATCTTTTGTTGGTCCTCAAATATCAGAGTCGTCGTAATTAAGACTTAACACGAAATGCAGCGGAATAAATATACGTCACTTACACTTATCGTTGTTTATAATATGTTTCTTAGCTCAAGTTATGATCAAAGTCAGTTTTCAGATATACGCTAGCAACTCTGTTGCTAGGTTTCAAATCAACTTTAAGCAGTAGGTAATAAAACAGTAAATGAACACAGGATTTTATAGTGGTTCGATCCAAATAGATCTACGTCCACTCCTTAGCTAGAATGCTAAGTATTTCACTAGAAAAGTATACAACAGTACAAGGATTCGCCAACACTTGCAGTAGGCGGTGAACTTTCGAACCGGCCACGGCACAGCTATCCTCCGTCACTTTGCACTTTTCCGATCACAGCTCCGGCCAAGTCAAGGGCACACCTTCGTAAAACTTGTCCTTCGCTGTTGAGGCTTTTATAGTTTGCCTCTGAACTCAATAAATGTGCGGCTAAAGCCCGTCAGAGTCAATCCTTTTCAAGAGTGACTGTTGGATCTTCCTGGGAAGGAAGTTATCCTAATGATTGAAGATTCTTAATGGAAGTTCAAGAATCTTCAAGAATGAGTGTCAGATATTCAATGAAAAGACACTCTAGGTTGTTGAAAGCTTTGAATGCACTTTTTATCACGAGCTTTCAACTGACTACTTTTCACTTGTTCGCTTTGTCAAGGAGTTCTCACACTTGTGTAGTTTGCGAATGTCTGTAGTGATAGAAGCAGTAGTTGTCTTCACTTTCGGACCTGCCTTTTATAGGTGGAGATTCAAACTTTGAATCTCCATATCCGTTAGACTCAACGGCTCCTTGATCCGAGAGTGTTTGGTCTGTGACAGTCACTTTTGTCTTTGACTTGTACTTTCCTAACTACTTCGGGAAAGTCTCGTCCTTTGTGTGAGCTTTATGTCAGAATGGCAGTGAGACTTCAGCATCCTGTATATTGCTCTGCTAGGATCCTTTGTTTAGCAGCTGAAGACTCTTGTTGATACATAACTCTTTTATCCTTTGTTTGCTCGCTTCTCTAGCAGTGTGCTGGTTGTTGATGAATGCTAATATCTTAGCATTCTGTTGTTCAATGTCTTTTAGCAAACATCATCTTCTCCGTGACTGCTAGGAATTCTTCTTAGCACACTAGTCTATTACAACTCAATATAAAACCTATACAGGACTTTACAGAGTATGCTAGTCTATCTAGAGTTCAGCAAATGATCGACCAACTACTAAGGTTTGATCCAACAAAACCTTTCACAAATAAATCCTAAGGGAGATTTTAGGAATAATTTCCCAACAATTTCCCCCTTTTTGGTGCGATCAAAGCTTACTGTGATTTGCTGACCATGAGTGGAAGAATGTCTGTGTTTTACAAAACTATGCTATCCTGTGAATCTAACACAGAGTTTTTCCAAGTAGGTTAAAAAAAAAATGGTTTTAATAGAATTCCCCCTCAACAAGTGCTGGGATATATTTCTCGATTAAGCATACTTGAATACTGCACAAAGGTAATATGCTAGGAATTCTAGCATCCATAAGATTAGCAAACATTCACCAATCAAAACATAATCTCCATATCCACATGCAAATTTGTTGAATACACCAGGAGTGTAAATCAACTAGGACACACCAATAAAAATCAGAGGTGGACAAAGAGAATTTGTCTAAGTCTGATCCAATTTTATAGATGATATAGCAGTTTCAAGTACAAATTGGACTCAGAAAGCAAAAAAAAAAAATATTGGACCTTCGTCTATGAGTCGGGTGCTGGCTTGTCTGTTTGCTTGTCCGCTGGAATCGATGAGTTGCTCTTCTGGATATCAGCAAGTCTCTCCATGGTGAACTTCATGAAATTCTCAAGAAGATTGGCTCCTGTTTCTCTCTCAGCAGCCTCACGCTCCAGTCGTTTAGCCAGCTTCTCCTGCTCCATTGCAATCTTCTGCAGTTGAAGTTCTTGTTCTTTCCTTCTCAGCTCTTCTTTGGCTGCCTCCTCCTTTCGCCTTATCTCCTCCTTGGCTGCAGCTAGCTCCTCATCTTCCTTTCTTCTTCGTTCTTGGTCAGCCTTTCTTCTTTCTTCCCCATCTTTGATTGCAGCCAAAAAGTTGGTACCATAAGCCACCAAGGTCTCCGTTAAGGTTGTCTTGGCTTCGGCTAAATCCTTTTGAACGACCTCCAGGCCCGTCTTATTCTCATAGACGACCAATTTGGTTTCAGCTACCTCCGATCGTACATGGGATACATCTCCCCGTACTTCATCAATTTCTCTTCTCAAGTGAGTGGTTGCTTCCGCCACCTTCTCATCAATGGTTACTTGCAAATAAGAGGTAAAGGCTCCAGCCATATCGACATTCATTGGAAAGGGCATCTGCAGAGAGGTTATTGGAGTAGCATTGAAGGATGTGGTTGCAATGAGTTCTTGGCTCGATGGAATAGGTGTGTGCGGAACTTGAGTAACAACCGCATCAACATATGCCTGATAAGAGATTTCCTCATTTACCATCCGATGAGCGGCCTCCTGAATTTGTGCATTCTCCTGAGCAATTCGGGCCTGTGCTTCCTGAGTATCCTTAACTATTTTCTGAATATCAACATCCAGGAATTTGGCCAACTGTACATCCTTGTAATCAATCTCGAGGGCTGCACGTTCAGTAGCCTTTGCCGCTATTCGAGCCTCCAATATGACGTCTGCTGAAAGATCAACAACCATTGTCTTCTTAGCATTCTTTGCATTTGCAGTTTGTGAAGATGAATATTCTTCAACAGATGTATTCAACCTCCAGAATACTTAATGATTGTTGGTCCCTAAATATCAGAGTCGTCGTGATTATATCTTAGCACGAGATGCAGCGGAATAAATAAACGTCTCTTACACTTCACTTTGTTTTCAGAATGTTTCTTAGCTCAAGTTATTATTTAAATATGTTTTCAGATATACACTAGCAACTCTGTTGCTAGGTTTCAAATCAACTTTGAGCAGTGATTAATAAAACAGTAAATGAACACAAGATTTATAGTGGTTCGATCAAAACGATCTACGTCCACTCCTTAGCCGAAACGCTAAGAATTCCACTAGAAAAGTATACAGATTACAAGGATTCGCTTTTCCAGTTAAGTAGGCAGTGAGCTTTCGGGCTGGCTACTTGACAGCTATCCTCCGTTGATCTAAACTCCTCCGGTAAGGTTTGGCTGGGTCAAGGGCGCACCTTCGAAACTCCTGCCTTGCCTGATATAGAAGTTTTATAGTCACTTCCTGACTTTTCTTGAGTGCGGCTAAGTGCCCGTCTTAGTCTTGACCTTTTCAGGTGTTCGACTGTTAGATTCTTTCTGAAAAGAAAGGAATCCCAATGATTGAGATATTCTTGAATGCGATCAAGAATGTCTTCAAAGGAGTGTCAGTATATCAATGAGCGACACTTCTGGTTGTTGGGAGCTTTTAATATACCTTCACACGGCTCTCAACTGACTACTTTTTGTTTGTTCACTTCGTCAAAGGAATCTCTTGCTTGAGTGTTCGTGAGTGTCTAAAGTGAAAAAAAGCAGTATTTAATCTCATTCTTGAACTTGTCTTTTATAGGTGGAGATTCAAACCTTGAATCTCCATATCCGTTAGACACAACGGCTTCTTTGTCCAAGAGTGGATTGTCTTGATTGAACACTTTGTGAGTAGGACTGTTCTTTTCGAACTACTTCCGGAAAGTCTCGACCTTTGTGTGTACTTCTGCCAGAGTTGCAGTCCAGCTTCAACTTTTGAGCCTCTTGCTTTGCTAAGCTAGGATCTGCTAAAGTCCTTTACTGTCTTCGATCCTTTGACTTCTGTTGTTTGCGACTTCTTGTTTGTCACTGAAGGGTGCCGAATACTAATGCCTTAGCATTCTGTTGTTGTGTATTGTCTAGCAAACGTTCTGCTGTTTGCTAGTAATCCTTCGTTTGCTCGCTTCTCTAGCAGTTGTAAGTTGTAGATGAATGCTAATATCTTAGCATTCTGCTGTTCAGCGACTCTTAGCAGACGTCATCTGCTACGTATCCGCTAGGAATTCTTCTTAGCACACTAGTCTATTACAACTCAATATTAAAACTTATACAGGACTTTACAGAGTATGCTAGACTATCTAGAATTCGGCAAATGATCGACCAACTATATAAGGTTTGATCCAACAAAACCTTTTACAGATAGATCCTAAGGGAGATGTTTAGGAATAATTTCCCAACAATTTCCCCCTTTTTGGTGCGATCAAAGCTTACTGTCATTTGCTGACCATAAGTGGAAGAATGTCTGTGTTTTACAAAGTTATGCTATTCTATCAATCTAACACAGAGTTTTTCCATCTAGGTTCAAGCAAAACAAATGATTTTAATATAATTCCCCCTCAACACGTGCTGGGAAATATTTCTTTCAATTAAGCATAATGGAATGCTGCACAAAGGTAATATGCTAGAAATTCTAGCACCCATAAAATCAGCAAGCATTCATCAATCAAAATATAATTTCCATATCCACATGCAAATTTGTTGAGTACACCAGAAGTGTAAATCAACTAGAGCACACCAGTAAAAATCAGAGGTGGACAAGGAGAATTTGTCTAAGTCTGATCCAATTTTATAGATGATATAGCAAGTTTAAGTACAAATTGGATTCAGAAAGCAAAGACTAATGATAAGATTGGACCTTGACGTTTATGATCCGGGTGCTGGCTTGTCCTTCTCGCTGTCCGCTGGATTCGATGAGTTGCCCTTCTGGATATCAGCAAATCTCTCCATGGTGAACTTCATGAAGTTCTCAAGAAGATTGGCTCCTGTTTCTCTTTCAGCAGCCTCACGCTCCAGTTGTTTAGCCAGCTTCTCCTGCTCTATTGCAATCTTCTGCATTTGAAGTTCATGCTCCTTTCTTTGAAGTTCTAATTTTGCTTCTTGCTCTTTCCTTCTTGATTCCTCCTTCGCTTCTTCTCCTTTCCTTCTTAACTTCTCTTTCCTTGCGGCTAACTCCTCATCTTCTTTTCTTCTTCTCTCCTGGTCAGCCTTTCTTCTTTCTTCCCCTCTTTGATTGCAGCCAAAAAGTTGGTACCATAAGCCACCACATTTTCGGTTAGGGTTGTCTTGGTTTCGGCTAAATCCTTTTGAACAACCTCCAGGCTTGTCTTATTCTCGGAGACGACCAACTTGGTTTCAGCGACCTCTGATCGTACATGAGATACATCTCCCCGTACTTCATCAATTTCTCTTCGCAAGTGAGTGGTTGCTTCTGCTACTCTTCCATCAATGGCTACTTGCAAATAAGAGTTAAAGGCGACAGCCATATCGGCATTCATTGGAAAGGGTATCTGCAGAGATGTTATTGGAGTGGCATTGAAAGAAGTGGTCGCAATGAGTTCTCGACTTGTTGGAATAGGTGATTGCTGTACTTGAATCGCATCAACATGTGCTTGATAACAAGCTTCCTCATGTACTATTCGACGAGCGGCCTCCAGAATCTGTACGATCTCCTGAGCAATTCGAGCCTCTGCTTCCTGAGCTTCCTTAATTATTTCCTGAATATCAATGTTCAGGAATTTGGCCAACTGCATATCTCTGTAATCAAATTCCAGAGCAGCACGCTCAGTGGCCTGTGCCGCTATTCGAGCCTTGAGTATCTCTGCTTGTTGAATTTCATACTCCATCTGACGTTTTCTATAAGCAACAGCAGCTCTTGCCTGACGCTTGGACAATTCAACTCTGGCATCAGAGTATCCATCGGGTACAAAGGTGGATTTGGGTAAACCAGCAGTCTTTGTGAGAGAGCGATGTTCTCGGATGGCTTGAAGTCTGCACATCACTTGTTTATCTAAGAACTATTTCATCCCCGGAACTTGATCATTCCAATCGAAGCACCAACGTTCCTCACGCCTCCAGAAGTTTAATCCCTTGGCTGCAAAGACCAATGGTTTTTCTTCAAAATAGAGTTGATGCATAATGTAATCACACTTCTTCCATCGGCGAAACTCTTCTGCTAACATGTGTCCTTCTGAAGTTGATTCGTCCAACTCACTGTGGAATAAGTCTGCAATGGCTCTTTCGGTTTCGGATTAAACAAACAACTCTATTTCCTCAGCCATAGGTGCTAGATCAGAATTGGGCAATTCTTCAGGATAGACCTTTGCACACCATTGGCCAATTCTTCGAAGTCGATAGCGAAGTCCTGGTAATCCATTGAGAGGCACTCGAAGAAGAGCATCTGATCCAGAAGATTCTTTCCTCAGGAATTTTACATTGTATATTTCCGCAGATTCTCCATCAGAATCAGATTCAGAGATGCAGGATGATTCAGGTTCAGTGAGGAGAGAATCATTCTCTTCGACGAGCGATGATTGTTGGAGTGTCTCAGCACCTGGTTGCTCTTCTATTGGATTAGCACGTGAGAGAATCATAGCAGATGGATTATCAAGATGTGTTTCCTTCGGATGATCTGCTAGAACTGTTTGCACCGGCTGTTCTGCTAATTGACGAAGTTTAGCAGGATCTTTATCATCATAGTCCATGGTAGTATCTGCTGAAATGTCTGCCGTTTCCTCGTTTTCTGCTGGAATTGGATTTCCTTCAGCAACAATCTCCATTGATGTTGATTGTTCCACGTGCTCTCCTGATACTTCATCAACTATGTTGGATTCTTCTGCTCTGCTAGCTTCGACTCCTCTGCTAGCACTGTGTTCTTTGTTAGCTTCTTCATCTGACATACCACCTTGTGAAGATACATCATCTTCTTTGGTGCTTTTCTTTTCCTTGGCAGCTTGGTCTTCTAAGTGTGCCTGTTTAGCAGCTCTCTTCTGAGCCATAAACTCTTCAGCAACAGATTTGACTCGTTCGAAGTTTCTGTCTCTTCCTTCGAATGTTAGATTTCTAATGAATTTCTGATAATCTCTCTTCTCGATTTCCTTTAGAATAGCTTCGCGCTGTCTCTTCATTTTCCTTGTTTTCTGAGTGCGCTCTTCTATATTTTTGAGAGATTTAGGGATGTAATCTGGATCAATTTCAGCGGTCTCCTCAGTATCATCTTCAGCAGAGTCCTTCTCTGCTGTAACATCAGCAACAGTTCTTTCAACAGCTTCAGCAGTCTTCCTCTCTGCTTCTGCTTTCTCCAATTCTTCCTTTTCGGTAAATAATTCCAACTTTCTCCTGGTCTTCTTCTTTGCTTTAGGCCCTGGAGAAGAATCTGTGGTTCTCTTCTTTGTTTGAATTGGTAAAGCCATTTCCCCAAGAATAATCGAAGGCTGTTCTGCTTCCTTCGAAGTCATTATATCGTTGATCTGATCAACCGGTAAATTTCCTAATTTCTCAATCTCCTCGAGATTCTTGAAGCAGTGCTCTGTTTCAGCATTCGTCTGCAATACAACAATCTCTTCAGCAGACATGGGAATAGCAGGCTGTAAGACCCGACTTGAAGTGTTAGCAGGATCCGGCTCTTCAGGAGATGTGGGTTTGTCTTTATCCACATTAGATTTTCCTGTCAATTTCCTAGGATTTCGAAAGCTTACGGTCTTAGGCTCTTTCCTCGTTACAGGTATGTAGTCTGTTGGAAGTAGGCTTTCACCTCTGTCAACTCTTGTGTTTGTGAACAATATCTCCAAGTACTTACTGATTTTCAATCCAAAGTTCAAATTTGAAGAGAACGTTCCATCTATATCCATGTGGTCATTCTTTCGAGCATGTTCAGCCCATCGCTCAAAGAAGAATTCAGCCCAATTTCCCTTAATGTTGTCATTCAGCGCCATCATAACATAGTATTTCTTTGCGGAAAGTTCGGAATAAGAGCCAGCATCACATTGAACCATTTTGATTACTATCTCCGCCAGTAACTTATACTCATCAGACAGAGTGTTGATTGGAGTAGCAACCTTGAATGTAATCGCCTGACCCTTCTTATCTTTCAACTCCCCTGGCTTCTTCCAAAGATTCCAACATTTCTCCATTTCGACAAGGTCATTCAACTTATATTGAGAAATTTTGGGTCCATAATTCCGAAGCCCAAACATCTTAGATAACAAATCAGCACTAACTTCCACAATATTTCCATATATGCTAGTTTTGAAAGATTTTTGATCAGGGCTCATGACTGCCCTAGCATAAAATTCTGAGACTATATGAGGATGAAAACGAACAGGTTCCGCGGAGAGATATTATACCAATAACTCGGAATCGAGTAGGTCCATAATCCACTTGGGAATCTGTTTGGTGGCGAGAGGCATGTAAAGGATCCTGTCCTTCCTGATTTGCGCCAGACGCCTTTGTTCCCTTGAGTGGCCAGATAGTTCCTTTTTCCGGGCCAAAATAACAAGTTTGCTGTAGGGAATTGATTCGTCAATATCTTCTTGCTTTTCTACTCCCGTGAACCCAGGTGCATGTCGAACATGCAAAGGAGAGTCGGCAGTCTGTGGGTAAATAAAGGCGGGCGGTTGAAGTGGGGATGACGCGATGAAATCGTCTAAATTTAAGGCTTGATGTGGTTCGGGCTGATCGGGGTTTGAGTTTTGTGATTTAGGAGAGTTCGAGTTTGACGCCATTGATGCGAATTGAGAGGTTTGAAATTTTTCAGAGAGGTTTTTGAGAAGGAGATTTCAAAGTAGAAAAGTGAGGGGTTTTTGGGTTTTTAGATAGGAAGGGATTTGAAATCCATTTAGTGTAGAGGTTTTCGAAGCATAATAGAAAATCGACGATGGGGGTTGCTTCCTTCAAATTTCAATCTACGGTTGAAATAATTAGTCAAATCACACGTTCTCCAAAAATAAGGGTGCTGGCGACGTGGCATGACCTAATTTGCTGCCGTCGTCTGCGCGCATTAAATGCATTTCTCCGTAAGAAGCAAACTCCTGCTTCTGAATGATGTCTTCAGCAATAAAAAATCTCAGCATAGACTCGATCTTTATCATTGAAAAGGAAATTCTTGATATCTGATTAACAGTGATATTGATCAGAAAATCCCACGTACTTTGAGACATTTTCATATCACAACATATGTGATTCGTTTTTCTCCAATTCTTTTCATGTATGAACTTAACCATTCTGAATATCCCGAACGCCATTCTGCCTCGAACAGCATTCTTCCTTCCCCCTTCGAATGTAATGAGATGAAAATATATCTGACTCAATATATTCGAATAAATGACGATAAAAATTCTTCTCATTTTGGCGTTTCAACTGTCAACGTGGAGGGTTAGAAAATCAAAAATCATGATGAAGATTTCTCTTGAGCCAAACGCTGATTTGATTTCCAACCGTCACTGCTGAAGTAATATGACTCCCCATGCAATCGTAGCCCTTCATTATCTGGCAATGATTCGATTTCCAATGTGAAATCATAAATCGTGAGAGGTGTGTTTCCTTCTATAAAAGAGGACACTTGTGATTATCTTCAGTATCACAACCAAATCAAACCAAATACTTTTCTCTTCGATATTTTCCATGGAATCTCCGAATGGAATGATTGATATTAACAAGAATCAAATCTTGGATGAAGTGGCCCTCCGGGCATACTATGACGATACAACCTTCATGGCAGATATGGTGATATCGAAGGTAACCAACACCGGTTTGAAGCAATATGTAACCATCGCTCCTCAGCACTATCATGAGGACCTTCTTCGTGCATTCCTCAAGGGTTGCATGACAGAGGAGAATGCCATATATGGTTCCTTCCAGGATACAGTGGTGCGTTGGTCGCCGGACTCCTTTGCGAGGGACTTTGGGCTCCCTAGGGGTCGTTTTCATGTCCTTGACCACAAAAACTCATCAGTGGCTCCTGAGTGGACGACATGGAAGAGATGGCGTCTGTCTCTAATGTACAGCTTTTCTCCGACTCCGGCGGCAATGGATCTTCAGGCCCCTTATTGTGATCTCTTCCATGTGGCCAACCACATGATTCTGGGCGAAGATTCACATGACTTCCTTCTGACTAAGGAGGCTTGGCAAGTTATGCTTGCCATGGACGATGAGGAGAACGAGCTTGATTGGGCGGGCTTCATATTCGAGACCGTACGAGATTGCGCTCGAATCTATCCTTCCATTCCTCTGCTGAATGGAATGCAACTTAGTTGGTTGCTGGAGAAAGATTTCCCCGTCCTAGCAGAAGGGCCATCCTCTCTCCGTAGCTCTGACTTTTATCCCTTTCGCTCTATTGCAAATTAACGCAAGTTTCTAAGTATGGCTGTACTTTCTTTTGTCCATGTAAAAAGTTTGAATGAAAGTAATCAGATAATCTTATCTTAGTAAATCATTTCTCATACATAGCAACGATCCTCATTAGCATAACTGCTGAAAGCAAGTACTCTGCTAGATAAGGAGTAAAGTGAACACTCTGCTGAAAATGAGAGTACTCTGCAGACTTGCTCTCCAGTAGATATAGAGCTTTAAATAACACAGCATTTTAGACAGAGTATTCAGCAGATTGAATCCAGACTTCATAATATGTGTACATATCTAGTACAAGGTCTTCAAGAAATCCAGAAAGAATAAAAACGAAGTTTCATTCATCCAAGGTCTCGTCTAACTCCATAAGACTCAACTTTATGCATAACTCCTTAAATCTGGATTCAGCAAGCGGTTTTGTAAAGATATCCGCAATTTGTAAAGATATCCGCAATTATGACTTTTCCCTTTATAAATAGCCTTCTTGTGAGGATCCTTATCACCACAAATGTCCTTATCTGAACTTTCCTTTATTTGTACTGAAAAAAAAATCTTCAAGAGAATGGATTCCCCAGGTCAAACTCTGGAATTGCGCCGGAACCAGATTCTTCATGAGTCTGGATTGTATTCCCTATATGACAACGATCATATTGTGGCAGAGACTGTTATGTCAAAACTGAATCGAAGTGGATTGACTCAATTTGTCACGGCCACTCCAAGGTGTTTCCATGGTGATATTCTTCAAGAGTTTATCAAGGACTGCTCGGTGGAGGGAGGAGTTATTTATGGTTCTTTCCACGGCAAACTAGTCTGTTGGTCACCAGACTCCTTTTCTCGTCGATTCAGCCTCCCCAGAGGTCCTGGGTCAGTGTTCAACTATTGCGTGACGGAAATAGCCCCTGAATGGTCATCGTGGCAGAAATGGAGACGATCGCCTTTGTCAGAGTTTTCCCTTTCTGTTTCAGCATACGATCTGCAGATTCCTTATTGGGTGCTTTTTCGCATTGCTCATAACATGTTGATGGGAGAAGGCCTTGATGACACTTCCTTCGCAAAGGAAACATGGCAGATCATGATGGCCATTGATGATGAGGTCGAGGTCGAGGTCGATTGGGCGAAATACATCTTCGACAGCATTCGAGATTGTGTCCAATATTACCCTTCTGTGCCTCTGCTAAATGGAATGCAGCTCAGTTGGCTGTTGGAGCAGAGCTTTCCTCGGATAGCAGAAGGACGATCGAACCTCCTTGATACGGATTTCTTCCCGTTTAAGCCTCGTTCTCCCTAGAATATCAAGAATTGTTGTTTTTCTATTTTCTCATCCTCCTTTGTAATGACATCTTTCAGTGAATGAAATGAGAGGATTTATGAATTATGCACAACTATACGTTTCTGTCTTCCAATATGTCGTTTGCTGAAAATAAGCAATCATTGTCTGCTTAGCATTCTTTGTATCAGCAGATTGTGATGATGAATAATCTTCAACAGATGTATTCAACCTCCAGAATTCTTAATGATGCCTTCACGAAATCCAAGAAATCCAGATAATAAGTGTAACATTTCATTCATAGTGTGAAAGAGTACTTGAGCACTTTCGACGTGGCGGTTACGGATTTGATGCAGCCATTGTCGCGCATTTAGTGCTCTGTCTCGGATATGCTTGGTTGGAATAGCATAGGCTCCTGCTTCAATGTCCTAGCAATCTGAGTGTAGATCGAACCTTGTTTGCTGATCTGATTTAGCAGACACCTTGACTTAGCAGGCATACTCAGCAACCTTTCTTGTGATAGTGTTTAGTCTCTGAAGGATCTTATACTTTAGCAATCCTCATGTTTCTGAGGTAAGCTACAATTTTCCATAAAAAGTCATCAAGTGCATTTATTTAAGACGATGGATTGCTGTCTTAATCAGTGGATTTGGGTTGTCCTTTGTTGTCTTTTCAAGCATTCATGGAAGAGGTCGCCATATCACTCAGGTAGGTCGACTTGCTAGAAATAGATTTATTTGGACAGGTGGCGTTTCCCCCTTTGTCGAGACTCCTCGACTTCCGCCCTCTGAATTGAGTTGACACGACACTTTTGGGAGAATGTTCCCTCTGTGGAGAGAGCCACACTCTTGTTATAAATAACATCCCACTTGTTTCCTTGAACACCATCTCCTTCAAACCATTGTGCACAACATTTTCTTCTTTCCTTGTTCCACCATGATGCATCAAATTACCATCGCTCCGAGTGACTTAACCGTCACTCGCAACCAGATTCTCCACAAATCAGGGTTGTTCTACGAGTACGATAACAACTATCGAGTTGTAAACCATGTTATGGGGGCTCTTCGTGAGAGTCGTCTGGACCAGTTTCTGATGACTATTCCTGCACGTTATCAGAAACGAGCTCTTTAGAGTTTCATCTATTCATGCAAAACCACTGATGATGCTATCTGGGGCTCCTTTGAGAACCAGTTGGTTTGCTGGACTCCAACTCTCTTTTCTCAGAAGTTTGGTCTCCCAAGGGGTCCAATTCGCATTATGGATGTCAATCGTCATATGACTGCTCCAGAGTTCGGCTTCTGAGACAAGTGGAGGCAGTCGGATATCTATGACTTTTCGCCAACTCCATCATGTCTGGAGTTGAAGGAGGAGTATAGAGTTATCTTTGACCTCGTTAGTAATGTGACGTTTGGAGTTGCTGCTGAGAACTATGTGTTCAATCCTAGGATCTGGAGGGCTATGATGGCCATTGATGCAGAGATGAAGAACGTCAACTGGGCAGGGTTCTTCTTTGATGGGGTGAAGGACTGCATCGACCACTTTCCTCAGTTTCCTCTGCCAACTGCCATGCAGTTGAGTTGGTTACTTGAGCAGAAGTTCCCTCACATAGTCTCTGAAGGCATCCCTGTGATGGGTTTTGACTTCTATCCCTTGAGGTCTCATTTTCCGAACTCGTGTTGAGGGATGTTCTGGACTCCCCTCCTTTTGTTGTTGACGTTGACGGGGAAAAAAATGTTGTTAGACTTTTGTAGCAGATGTAAGGGTTGGTTGTATCTGATTTTCCCTTTTGTAATATTGTGAAGTTCTTGAAGTATGTTGTTCTTCCTTTGAATGAATTGACGAATATGCTAATTTCATTCTTATTTGCTGAGTATCTTCTCGGGAACCTTTTTGTTGAATAAGAAATAATCGAATAGCAAAACCTCTGTCTGCTAAGCTAGTGTGCTGAAATTTTTCACTGAATCATGATGCGTTTCAGCATCCCAGTTTACTTCTAGTGTTCGAGGCTCAGCATCTCGTAATTTAGCAATGATATCTTCAGCAAACCAAAAAATAGCATCCAGAATTTAATTAATCATCAACAAACTTCAAGAAATCCTGATAGAAAGAATGAGAGCTAGGACTCATTCATCCATGTCTTCCTCTAATTCCATCAATCCTAGCTTTAAGCATAGTTCTTTAAATCTGATTTCTGGAAGAGGTTTTGTGAATATATCCGCTATCTGATCTTCGGTGCATATATAGCGAACATCGATATCTTTCTTCTCCTGATGATCTCGTATGAAGTGATGACGGATATCGATATGCTTGGTCCGAGAGTGATGGACAGGATTCTTTGTGATGCACATGGCACTGTTGTTGTCGCAGTAGATAGGCACACATTCGGGAGAGATCCCGTAATCTTGCAATTGTTGCCTTATCCAGAGAATTTGCGAGCAGCAGCCACATATTCTGCTTCAGTGGTGGAGGTAGCAACAGAGTGCTGCTTTTTGCTGAACCAGCTAATGAGCTTGTGTCCCAGAAATTGACACGTGCCACTGGTGCTTTTCCTATCGATCTTGCATCCTCCAAAATCAGAATCCGAATATCCACTCAGAGCATGACTATCTTCTCTAGGATACCAAATTCCTAGACCTTCTGTGCACTTCAAATAGCGAACAATCCTCTTAGCAGTATCAAAGTGAGCCTTCTTAGGCTTGGCTTGATACCTAGCACATAGACCAACGACATATGAGATATCAGGTCTGCTAGCGGTGAGATATAGTAGTGAACCTATAATTCCTCTGTAAAGAGTAGGATTCACATCATCTCCTTCTTTCTCAAGAGCAGCAATGCATGTTGTGCTGATAGGTATGCGCAGACTCTTGGTCTTCTCCGGACAATACTTACCAATTAGGTCACGAGCATACTTCTTCTGATGGATGAAAATTCCCTCTCTGGATTGTTGGACTTGCAATCCAAGGAAATAAGACATTTTTCCCATCATGCTCATTTGAAAATGGCTAGTCATGAGATCAGCGAACCTATCACATAGATCTTGATTCTTTGATCCAAAGATTATATCATCAACATATATTTGAACTAGCAAGATGCTGTCTCCATCTTTAATGCGAAAGAGAGTTTGATCTATCCTCACTTTCTGAAATCCATTATTCAACAGAAACTTAGACAAAGTTCCATACCAAGCTCTTGGTGCTTGCTTTAGACCATACAATGCCTTTTTAAGCCTGTATACTTGATTGCCTTGCTCAAATCCTGGTGAATGTTCAACATAAACCTCCTCCTTGAGCTCACCATTCAGGAAGGCACTCTTCACATCCATTTGCATTACGTCGAATCCATGGTATGCAGCATATGCCAGAAATAGACGAATTGCTTCAAGTCTTGCTACTGGGGCGAATGTTTCATCATAATCTATGCCCTCACATTGTCTATATCCTTTGGCCACAAGCCGTGCCTTGTTTCTGACTACAGATCCTGATTCATCTTTCTTATTTTTGAACACCCACTTTGTGCCTATAACACTTTGGTGCTCTGGTCTGTCAACTAGTTCCCACACATTGTTTCGTGTGAATTCTGCGAGCTCCTCTTGCATGGCGTTCACCCAATCTGGATCTAATAAGGCTTCTTCAATTTTCTTAGGTTCTTCACTTGAGATGTAGCAAGCCAGCATAGCATTTGCGTTTCCTTGTCTTGTTAACAATGGATCATTGATGTTTCCAAGAATTCCTTCTGGTGGATGAGCACGAAGCCACGTAGGTCTGACACGTGCTGGAGTTTCAGCATCTGGTGCTTCTTCTTGATGATTGTTGTTCTGATTCGCTTCTACTGCATTCTCCTGGGGTTCAGCAGCTGGGACGTTTGCTACTCCTTCTTCATCGTCTGCTTCTGGATCTTCATGAACAGGATCGACATGGGCATGTACGACAATAGGTGGAATTTCAGCAACAGGTTCCTCCAGGACTGGAATCTCAGCAACTTCTTTACTAAGATCTTCAGTAGATTCTCCATCATCTTGATCATCAAGAGCTCCAGTAACATCTAAATTTTCATTTAGATAGATAGAAGATGGGGCCTCAGCATGATCAGTAGCATCACTGGCCTGGTCAGCAGTCTGGTCACCTGCTGAGTGCAAAGTTTCTGGGTTGACATCAGTCGTAGACCTAATCGGATCAATACTCATATTTTCGAAAGAATTTTGTAAAGATTGATCATAGATATCATTGGTCTCATGATTGTCATTCTTCTGTTCTTTGTTATCCCTACGCACTAAAGTAGACTCATCACAAATAACATTACATGTTATTTCCACAAGTCGAGTAGTCTTGTTTAACACTCGATAACCTTTGTGAGATGGGTGTCCATATTCTAGGAAAACACCTTCATCAGACTTGGGCGAAAAAGTGTTAAGTTTAGACTTCCCATTGTTATGGTTATAACATGTTGAACCAAAAGCACGGAAGTGTTTAATAGAAGGCTTACGACCATTATACACTTCATAAGGAGTTTTGTTGAATCTACCATTAACCGCACTCCTGTTCTGAGTGTAGCAAGCAGTCATGATAGCTTCTCCCCAATACTTTCCATTGAGTCCTGAATCAGCAAGCATGGACCTCGCTGCTTCCTTTAAGGTTCTGTTTCTTCGTTCTGCTAACCCGTTCTGCTGCGGGGTTCTAGCAGTGGACTTTTCATGATGAATACCAGCTTCCGCACAGAAGTCCATCAAAATTCCATTACAGAATTCAGTTCCATTATCTGATCTAATCCTCTTAACTGTAACTTCCTTGTTGTTTTGCTCTTTAAGGATCAGCTCAGGTATCATGGTCTTTACTTCATCTTTAGTTTTCAGGAGTCGAACCCACGTGTACCTGGAAAAATCGTCAACAACCACAAGTGTATATATCTTCTTATTTATTGTGGGTGGTTTGACAGGACCAAATAGGTCCATGTGTAAGAGTTCGAGAATTCTCCCTGAGGTGTCTTTTTCTGGATTTGATTTGAAGGATGCCTTTGTCTGTTTGCCTTGTTGGCATGCTTTACACACTCCTTCCTTTTGAAAAGATTTCGCAGGCAATCCCTCTACCAACTTATGTTTGGCTAGATGGTTGATCGTTTTGAAGTTCAAGTGGTTCAACCTTTTATGCCACAGCCAGTTGGTTTCTTCTTTGTTGAAAGCCACGAAGCACGAGTCCTGTTGGCCACTCTGCCAATCGACCACGTATAGGCCACCCTTGCGGATGCCTCTAAGCTTCACTTCTCCTGTAACCTTATCAACAATATCACAGCCAGAGTTAATAAAATAAACGTTATATCCATTTTCACATAGTTGGCTGATGCTCATCAAATTGTGTTTAAGGTTCGAAACGAGAGCAGCATTAACAATTCGAATTCCATTTTGTTCTACACATACTCTACCAATGACTCTTCCTCTGCTGTTATCACCAAAAACAACTGAGGATCCATAAACGCTTTGTATTTATGAGAATAGGTCTGCTCTTCCAGTCATGTGTCCTGAGCAGCCGCTATCAAGGATCCATTCATCTGGCGATCTTGACGCCTTGGCTCTTAGATCCTGTTTCTGCAAAAATTAAGAGATTGATTTAGGTACCCGTTTAGTATCGGGTCCTGCAGGATTAGCGAGTGTCATTGTTCCTTTTGGAACCCACATTGAGTGATCTTTAAAATTTTCTTCTTGACATCACTCTTTATACCTTTCTCAACCTTAGGATAAGTAAATCTTGCATACTTAGATTGAGGATGAGTTGTGGTAGTGTGTCGAGCCTTCACTGTCCTTTTGAAAGAATTTGGTTTGGACTCAGGCCTCACATGGGTGATCCGCCTATGTGGTGTGTATGCATTATATGAAGGTTTTTCAGCATTGCAATGAACATGTTTGCCTTTATGAAATGAAGATTTTGCTGTCCTGGCAGTAGATACATACTGCTCGGCATTTCTTCTAGACTCTGCTGACCATGGTTGCTTAGCAGATACTCTAGTATTCTGCTGAGATTTAGCATTCCTCTGTTGAGGTTCCCTAGCAGACATTCTATTATTCTGCTGAGTTTTAACGTACCTCTGCTGAGGTTCCCTAGCAGACATTCTATCATTCTGCTGAGATTTAATGTACCTCTGCTGAGGTTCCCTAGCAGACACTCTAGTATTCTGCTGAGGTTTAGCAGATTCACTCTGCATTATACCATTAGTCTGCTTAGCAACGGATGTTTCAGCAGATGCCTTTTCTTTCAATTTTTCTCCAAAGATGAATTTTCCAGCAGAGACAAACTGAATAGTCTTCTGCTTAGAAGATTCTCCTTTATCATTATGATCAAAACCAACACCGGCTCTATCCTTGTGGTGCTTTTGTTGGCTAATTGCAGCATTCAAAACAACTTTACTGGTCGTGTATGTACAAATGCAATTTTCTTTTGGATTGTTTTTCAGCAAAATGTTTTCTTTTTCAAGAATTTTAAAATTTTCAGAAAGTTTTGAAAATTCAACTTTCATTTTTGATTTCATACATCTTAGAGAATTCTTCACTTAGCTTCGTGAGACAGTCTTCCTCATAGTCTAAGGTGAAATCCTCGTATTCATGAAATGTTGCAAAGTTAGGAATGCTTATTGAAATTACCTCGTTGTTCTCAGCTGCTAGAGCCGTTTCAGTATCCTGATCAGCGTCTGCGTCAGCAAACTGATCCTCCACGATGTCTGCCATCAGAACTAGCATGGCCTCTTCATTCTCTTCTTCTGAAGTTAGATAGTACTCTTCATCATTTTCAGGAATATCCTGAGTTTCCGTCCTGGTCAGGAGCGCTCTCTTGACTGCATTGCCTGCACGTCTTTCAAATCTCTGCTTCAAATGCTCCCGCTCCTCTTTGCTAACTTTCGGATAATCATGTTTCAAGTGGTCAGGAGATCCACACTCGAAACAAGTCCTAGGCTTTCGCTCTGCTGAGCGGGCATGAGAAGGTGACTGTTGAGCTTCCTTTGTTTCTTTTTCAGCCTTGGCTTCCATCAACATCTTTTGAAGCTTTTTCATCTGTTCTTCTAGTTCACTGATCTTAAGATCAGTAGGCTGGGAGCCTGAGGTTGTAGCAACCTCTTTTGTTTGTGTTACAGGAACAGATCTTTCTTGATTATGATAGGATTTCTTTAGTTTAAACTTGTTGAAATCCTTTTTGGCAAAATATGCTAAATCATCTGAGCTAGTAGCGGATTGTGCTACTGCAGCTTCATTCCTTTTTTATTGTTGTATTATGAATTCATGAGATTTTAGCTGAGCAAATACTTCGGATGTTGTCATTTTGATGAGGTCTTTTTCACTCAGACTGGTCATTTTGACGAACCAGTCGTCTCTGGGATATAGTTTAGAAATAATTTTATGATTCATTTCCCCATTTTCATATTTCTTACCAAGATTATTCAGTTCTCCAACGATGGTATTAAAGCGTTCTTCCTCAGCTTGTATTGATTCTCCTGCATTCATAGAAAAAGATTCATATTTGTCAACAGCTACCTGCAGTTTGTTGCGCTTCATCTGGTCCGTCTCCTGAGATGACTCGCACACATACGTCCACATTTCTTTATCTGTATCAAACTCTAAGGCCTTTTCTGCCATCAGCTTAGGTAGAGAATCAAGTATTAGCTTTTTTGCAACATGCTCCAGCTGAGCTCTCTTCTTGTCTTCACTGGTATATTCCTCAAAAGATTTTTCAACCATTTGGGGTCTCGGTGGCCTCGGAGGTCTAGGTTGATCTCCTTCAGCAGCTCCTTCAGCAGGTTTGGGTACGAGTCCTACAAAAGTGTTAGCTTTCATAATCTTAATAGGACCTCTTTCAAGTACCTCAACCATCTCGGGGTGTATGCTCTGAAGCTGTATTAAGGCCATCTTTTTCCATGTTGTGAAGTTTTCCCTATTGTACTTCCCAAGGGAATGATTCAACATCTTGTCTCCTGAGCTAGACACAGATAAACAAGTAAAAGTGCAAGGAAGATACAGATCTGGTCAGAAGCGACTCAGAAGCAGTCGGTTTTTCAACCTCCTGCTCTGATACCACTTGTTGGTCCCTAAATACCAGAGTCTTCGTGATTATATCTTAGCACGAGATGCAGCGGAATAAATAAACGTCTCTTACACTTCACGTTGTTTTCAGAATGTTTCTTAGCTCAAGTTATTATTTAAATATTTTTTCAGATATACACTAGCAACTCTGTTGCTAGGTTTCAAATCAACTTTGATTAGTGATTAATAAAACAGTAAATGAACACAAGATTTATAGTGGTTCGA
>JAPKLW010000199.1:359439-374233 GCA_026898455.1 Plectranthus barbatus
TGTATGCTAGAGAGAATGACGAACTCCCAATCGCTGTTCTCGGAGTGGTTCTGTATGCCCACAGTACCCCTAGTAGTTCTTCGACCCACTTTGACTTGTGAGCCCCTAACCTTTTCTTCATGGTGGCCATGATAGTTTTGTTTGTTGTTTCGGCTTGCCCATTTGCTTCTGGGTACCTTGGCGTCGAGAATACCAATTTAATGTTGTATTGATCGCAGAAGTCTTTTACACGTCGGCCGGTGAATTGCGTGCCATTATCGATTTAAATCTCTTTCGGGATGCCGAACTTGCATTGACTTGTAGAGTCCTGCTAGGATATATATCGAGTTGTAATGGAACTGAAAAAGTTGATCAAGACAAACTAGGTGGAAATCCAAAATCCTAGTTTGGATCGTGTGAAGAGAAAAGAAGAGACCAGTTTCCAATTTGAAGCTAATGGCTAAAAGAAACTGATCAAAGATACCAACCTAGATCATTCCAGTTTACAAGTTCAGTTTCTAATCACACGCTCAGACAAAGAGAATAAGTCAATGAAATCATTAAAGATTAGCTAGTCTTTAAGAATGGAGTTTCCTTAAAGACTGAAGAAGCATAAACCTTTTCAGATTCCTCGTACTGGCAGAGCTGTTTTGACATAAAAGTAGAATGTCGACATCATGTGTCAGAAAAGAACGTAGCAGGTGCAGGACTTCATGAAAAGCACCCTACTCCCGTCATAAAAGAGATGCATGAGACTAGACGATGCTCAAATGTCTCTAAACGGCTATAATTTGAAATGCTTCTACTTTGCCTATAAATAGACGAAGGAGTCAGAGTGATAAAAATATAGAAACCTGAAATAGCAACGACACTATGCACAAGTGAAAACTCGAAGTGTTTCTATCATCAAGGCTAACTCTCAGCCTACCGTGTGCCATCTCTTGAACACGAGACTCGTAACTTCCTAGCACGAGTTATCTTATTGGTGTTCTTTCTCTCCAAGAAAGAACACAATAGTCACTGTAGCTTTTAAGCAGTGATTATTACGAGCATCTTGCAAACTAGTTCGACAGTTCAAGAGGAACTATAAAGCTCTAAACATTCAGAGGAGGAGGTTGTGTGTTGTGCCCACACTTCAAGTCTGCGAAGCCAAAGGAACCAGAGGCATGGACGAGTGAACTAGTGGACTGGTAGACACTAACATTTACCAGCTAGTGATAGATTGTGAGACCATTCTATAACGGAGGCTTAGTGAATTTTCAGACCACGTTCTGAAGAGATGATGACATGACGTAGGACGTGTTGTCTGAACCTCTATAAATCCTTATTTTTTACTACTTTTTAGTTTTAGGCAAGAGTTTTGAAACTCAACACATTCTAATGTTGAAGTATATCCGAATTGAACACTAAAATTACTACTCGCTGACAAGCTATTTTCAGCAACACAAACTGGTCAAGAACCACCAGTTTGTGAGTTCAAGTTTAATCTGAAAATTTCCACTACACATTATACTTACTCTAATCTCGGGACCAATAGTTTATATTCGTTTCACCAATTTGAATATATAATCTTCTAATATACTCCCTCCATCCCGTCATATTAGGTACAGAGGGAGTTGGCACAATAACCAAGATGAAAATTTAAAAGGAAGTTTAAAGATATATTAATGTATAAATTATTGCTAAAATATACACTAATTAACCACACAAATCTCATGCTATGAAACTAATGATTCTCTATTAAAAAAATCTCATGCTCAATCTGCAATCACCATAATTGCAACCATATTATATAAAACTAAATTGGGAGAAATCCGTTTGTTAATCTCCTCCGCCGATGCTATAATGGGAGTCTTTACCTTGAAGACGCATTGTAAACCCAATCCCTACGCCGGAAGAGATGAGCCAGAGCTTTCAGAACCGCTGCAAACAACCAAGACGCCGGTGAAGACACCTCGGAGGAAGTCGTTTCCTCCGCCATCTCTGACAAAGCACCTCAAAGCGGTGTTGAGGCGTGCCGTCTCAGTGAAGCTTAATGCGCCAGCGCTACAGTTAGGGGAGGCGGCGACAACTTGTCGAAGAAGTTTGCGAGCAGGTTCTAAGTTGAAGAAAAGGTGGGGCGGGGGCAAGGGTGGGTGTGTTGTGAAATGTTTGAGTGTTTGTGTTTTAGGGTTTGAGAGGGGTAGGTTAATCATTTAGGGTTTGAGAGAGGCTAGGACAGCAATTCAGGGTTTCGTTAATTTTAATTATGGATTGTTAATTTTTTACTATTTTTAGAAATGTGTTTAATAAATGGGACGAATCGAAAAGGAATACGTGCCTAATATGACGGGATGAATCGTAAAGAAATGCGCGCCTAATATAACGGGAAGGAAGGAAGGAGTATTAATACAAAGAAATCATTTCACATAATTAGGTGACCAACAATATCTCCCCCTTTAACTACCACGGAGTTATAAATATTAGGCATTAGGCTTGGCAAAAAGGCTACATCTAGTCTAGTGCGGACCAATGACTCGGATGATACGCCCCAGTTTTTTTGTTTTTTTTTTTAAATTTAAGTGTGTGAAACCCCAAAACCGTAGTAGGATTAATTCTCATAATAAAACAATAAATAAAAAATATTTCAAAATTATTTTTTGTGTAAATTATCGAATTCAAAATAAACGTAACGTTTTATTATTTTCCTAAAAAAATATCACATCAACATTAATATCAAGTTTTTAATTTACTTTTATTTATTGACCTATCTACATTTTATCAACACTTTTATTAAACTAATTCTTAATATCTTAAGATTTATAACTTAAAATTATAATTTGAATTCCAAATTTCAATTAATTATTTAATGTATATCATTTCTAAAATACTACTCCTTCCGTAATAATTATTTAGTCCAAGTTACTAATTTATGGTGTTTCAATTATAAGGTCCAATTTTTATATTTGGTATTATTTTTTCTGGTAATTTACAATTACACCCCTGAATAACTTTGAAAAATGAAAATATTAAATGTAATATTATGAAAATGTGAGGCTAATTAATGTTTTAAATAAGGGTAATGTTGGAAGTTTTTTAAATATTAAATAATTTTTTTTACAAACGTGCATGATCAAACTGGACTATATAATCGAAACGGAGGGAGTATAATTTAAAAAATGTAGTTATTTAAATTTATAAAATATCCAATTCTAATTATATTTATTGAATTCTTTAATACTTTATAATAGAACTTTATCAATAATAATGATGACAAAGTATTAAATACTCTCTTCGTTCTGATTATATGGTCCAGTTTGATCTTGTAGGTTTGTAAAAAATTATTTTATATTTAAAAAAACTTCCAACATTACTCTTATTTAAAGCATTAATTAACCACTTTTTTTTTTTGCAGTATTACATTTAATATTCTTATTTTCCAAAGTTATTAAGGGGTATAATTATCAATATCAAATATAGAAGCTGAACCATATTATTGAAATACTCTAAAATAGTAACCCGGACAAAATAATTGGAAAGGATAGAATATATTTTTGTAGAATCACTAAAAAATGCGTATAAACATATATAATTTTGTAAACTATATTCAAAGATCATAATATTATTTATGTTTTAAAATTAAAGAGTTGAATAATTTATGGGACTAATCTAAATTATTGTTAGTGACAAAAAGCTTAATTTTAGTTAAAATCTATATATATAGATGAGATCAAATGAGAAGAAATCCCTCAATAAGAAAAAAGAATGAATTATATCCATTAGATCTAAATAAATCAATGGTTGATATGCAATCAAGCAACAACTAAAATACGATCAAGCAACATATTAATGTTGCTTGATTGCGTTTTAGTTGTTGTTTGATTGTATTTCAGTTGTTGCGTGATTGCATATCAACCATTGATCTTTTCAAATCTAATGGACATGATTCACTCTTTTTTCTCACCTGACCCGCTCCATATATATATAGGGGAGTGATCATATGAAAACCAGTTTTACCATGTGAAAATAAGAACTAATCTCATCCGTCCAAAACATGAAATCAACAGCTCAGATTTAATTTCATGTGCTATGCATTATTGTTTGTATTAACGTGCATTATTGTAAAATGAGGGGTAATTTTGTACTTACATGAATTCAAATCTTTTTACAATCTTAATTTAAATCTCGCGATCTTTCTTTCCTTTGCGATCTTCATTCCTTCTGTCATTCTATATTTTCTTCATTCATTCTCTTTGTGAAATCTACTCGCCATCGTCTGCGTTCGTCATCGTCTGCGTTCGTCATCGTCATCGGCGACTTATAGATCCTTTTAAAGGTAAGAATTTATAAATTCCATCTGTTATGTAATAAAATCAGTTATTTTCTGATTTGATATTCGATCATTAGTTATCAAATTACAGTGATAGAATCGAAGATTCATTGTGTAGGTTATAGATGATTTGTTTCCAAATATTGAATCAGGTTTCGTAGATTGCTATTTTTGGTTTGGTATTTTCACTCTTAATTGTTAATTTGAAGATGTGCATTATATATTGTTATGAATTGCATTATATATTTTTAGTACTTATGTTATATGTGAATGAGTGATTATTAGTTTATGAACTTTCAAATTTGTTTTAATCTACATTATATAATGTTATGGCCTGCATTATTATTTTATAATAGTTGCATTATATGTGAGACATTTATAATTAGTTTATAGAGGTTCAGGTCCGTTATGAGAATTTATTATATAGTGCAAAGACATGTATTATATATTGTTATGAATTACATTATATATTTGTAGTACTTATGTTATATCTGAAAGAGTGATTATTAGTTTACGTACTTTCAAATATGTTTTATATCCGCATTATATAATGTAATGGCTTGCTTTATTGTTTTGTAATAGTTGCATTATATGTGAGTCAGTTATAATTAGTTTATGGAGGTTCTGTTCCGTTATGAGAATTTATTATATAGTTATGTATCTTGCATTATATGTTATAAGTTTCAAATTTAATTCATGATTTTTTCTGTACAAATTCGTTTGTTCCAAAGTGTGATAATTCTATGAAGCCTTATGTTGGAATGCTATTTAACACACTTCGGGACGGTGTTGAATTCTATGATAGTTATGCTAGGTTTTCTGGTTTTGATACACGTCTCTCTACTTTAAAAAAGGCTGGTGATATTATTCAGTGGAGATACATAGTGTGCAGTAGGGAGGGTGAGAAATTTTAAGAAAAGGTTGAAAACCACAATCATCCGTTAGTTGAATCTAAGCAGAAAAGGAGAAAATGTTTATCGATGATATGTGGATGCATGGCGAGGATGGTTTTGAAATATTATGATGGAGATTCATACTTGTTCATTTATTTTCTGAAAACCACAATCATCCGTTAGTTGAAGCTCAGTTTCAACATTTTATGAAGTTAAATCGTCAAATTGATATTGTTCATCAGAAGTTTATTTTGGACTGTACGAGAACAAACATATGACCTACACAGTCATCTCGTTTGTTAAAAAATTTCTTGGTGGGATGGTGTTTGTTCTGCTATAGATGTTAGGAGTTACTCTCGAGATATGAGAGCATTTGTTGATGGTGCTGATGCACAAATGCTTCACAATGAAATGGCAAGGAAGAAGCAGATGTGTTCAACATTTAGTTATCATTATCATTTGGATGAAGACAGCAAGTTGATGAGACTCTTTTAGTTTGATTCTATCTCGAAAAAAAATTATAAAGTTTTTGGGGATGTTGTTGCATTTGACACCACATATTCGACAAACAAGTAAGTTTTTTTTTGTTTCATTCTTTGTTCTTATATATATTCATTACTTTATTTACGTGCTTGTATTATATGAATCATACATATTCATCTTAAAGTTTTTGGATCTGCATTATATGTTTCTTGTGCTATCTGATAATGTTTAAATTTCTGATGCATTATATGTTGTATTTTTTCTCATTATAAAGATTTTAATTATACATTTTATAGATTTTCAATATGCATTATATGGTAGTTGTGTTATCAACTATTACTTTGTAGGAAACCTTGGTGCATTATATAATGCTTATATAGTTGTACACTATGCATTATATGGTTGATGTGTTAAATATGTTTTTTGTATTAAACCGGGGTGCATTATATAATACACATATTCATTATACAATTGTACGTTATGTATTATATGGTTATTGTGTTATGAAGTCAAATATAAATGTTATATGTATTTCATTTTCATGTATTGTTTAATATTTGCTCTTTTTACGGGGAAGGATAATCATGGGAAACCTGTAACGCCCCCAATTGACCTTCCCAATTTGGGGTCGCGTCACATTGATGGTTCAGGTTTTGTTGAACATTTCTTTAATCAAATAAATAAATAAACAAGCGGAAGATTTAAATAATATAGAAGAGATTCAGAAGCAAAAGTAATTGTACTTCGAGTCTTAAGTTTTAAATAAAAGCTTTTAAACATTTTTCAGAACTGGGAAGGAATAAATCAGAGAGTGTAGCAGCGTGTGTGATGCGTGATGGAGATATGCATATGATGATGCATATCTCAGGATCTCTGAGTTTACAAAAGGCAGCTACTCTGTTTACACCCCTGCTCACCCATCCGTGCTACTCAACCTGCGTATTTTAGAAATGATACGAGGGGCTGAGTACTAATGTACCCAATGAGAAATATGCTCGAAAACATACATTATATAGGAGATATGCTATGCAACTCACACAGATAGACACAGGGTTTTATTTAAAGAACCGTGCTATCTAAAACATTTTCTTTTGTGCACTTTTTAACATGTTATCATATCTGTTATCGTTTTTGTAACTGGAAGCTGGCCCACTTCCGAGTTACGATGATTCGTTAGGAATGATTAAACATTCAACTCACTATCATCTAAGTGCACTAATCTCGGAACACACTTCGAGATCCGATCGTATTTAATAACCAATCACTTTCTCACAGGGTTTAAGGTCACTACCATTTCACCATTTTATAATTCCTTCCAGGGTTTAAGGTCACTACCATTTCACCCAATTCACAATCACAAGTTCCCCAAAACACTAAATGAGTTCTATCACAGTTATGAAACCTGGTTCTAAACTCATTAGTAATACTCTCTGTCGATGGGAATCGATAGAGGACAGATACAATAGCACAAAAACATGCATAGCAATTCTCAGTTCAAAACAAAACAGTTTTTAACACATTTTCGAAAGGAAAACACACATTTCGTTTATACTGAAATAGTTTCCCACCTGATGTTTGGCTTTAAGTTTAGATGTCTTCTGCTAGCGAGAGCTCAACTGACTCTGCTTTCAACCTCCTACAATTGTTTAGGGATACTCAAGTCAGTACGAAAGATCTAGGACAGTAGTATCTTAAGCATAATCAATCGAGACTTTAAGGAATTAGGATTGAATTATAAATCATAAATTGGATCTTCCTTTTAAGCCCCTGTATCGACCGACAAGGCTTTGTATCGGTCGACACACCCTCAGTCGACATAACCTTTTTCCTAATCGATACACCCCTGGTCGACACACTTTGTATCGATTGACACATCTCTGTCGACCCACCCTGTCGATCGACAGGAGTGGCTCGATATACCTCTTCTATCGAACTCCCTGTCGATCGACACGCCTTCTGTCGATCGACAGGATCAGTTCGATATTCTCCCATCGATTGACCTCCCTGTCGATCGACAGGAGTCATCTTCTCCATAACTCCGTTGCCCGCGACTGCAACTTCCGGCGACTCGCCAAATGGCCTCCGATCATACATGCAATTATACCAATCGATTCCCCAGACTACAAGGAACTCAAATATACCAACCAACACCAAAAATATACAAGGAACGAGGGGAAAACGAGAGCTCACCGGAGTTCTCAAGGTTGACGGCGGCGGTGGCTTTTCTGGCGACCAAATACTCGTCTCAAACTGTCCGAACACTCCTCACACGACGAGAAACACTTCTACATCGTCAAAACACGGATTCGAGCTCGATTAAACAAGATTCAACAATTAAACCCGAATTTAACTCAAATAAGCACCTTACCTTCTCTCTAGGTTTTCTCCGTCCACACTCAACTTCATGACGGCTGCTTTATATCAACTCGAAGCTCGCAAAACAGGCTTTTGAATGGTGGTGGTGGCTGGTCCGGGGATGGTCGGAAGCGACCGAAATCTGGCCGGAAAGTATGCTGACGAGTTGGGGGAGGGTTTTGGGAGTGGTTCTCTCTCTCTCTCTAGATTATAGAATATGGTGGAAAAGCTTATACTATGCTTTTACCTCCTATATATACTCATATGATATACAATCTCACATCATATAAGTCTAAGTATGTTTATAATCCAATATAATCCATAATATAATTCATGATTTATTTCACCTTATAATATGACCAATCCATTTCATGAATCTCACAATATTCATGAATTCACCCATTCTCGTATAATCTCATTAAACCAACTTTGATAATTCCTCCAATTAATGATATAACCCAACTCAATATCAAATTGAATTATCCACATTGAAATTAATAAAATTTTGAATATTCTAGAATTACAGAAATTCGCTTTATTAAATAAATTTAGTATTACAAGCTTAATTAAGTTTGGGGTGTTACATCCCCTCACCCTTATAAAATTTTCGTCCCGAAAATTAAAATGCTTCGAAAAGCTCGGGATATCTCTCCTTCATCTTGTCTTCCAGCTCCCAGGTTGCTTCTTCACGCCCATGGTGGCTCCAAAGCACCTTCACGAGTGGAATTGACTTATTCCTTAATTCCTGAATCTTGCGGTCTAAGATAGCTTCCGGCCGCTCTTCATACTGTAGGTCGGGGCTCAACACTACTTCCTCCTAGCGTATCACATGTCTAGGATCGTAAACGTACTTTCTCAGCTGTGACACGTGAAACACATTGTGGATATTTCCCATACTCGGAGGTAGTGCTAGTCTGTAGGCTACTGGACCAATGCGTTCCAAAACATCATACGGTCCCACATAGCGCGGTCTCAGTTTTCCTTTCACCTCGAAGCGTATTATTCCTCAGGAAGGCAAAACCTTGAGGAATACCTTATCCCCCACTTCGAAACATAATTCTACCCTTCTAGAGTCGGCATAGGACTTCTGCCTACTCTGCGCTTCCTTGATCCGCTCTCGGATTTGACGGACTATTTCAATCATCTCGCTTACCGCATCCGGTCCAACAACTCTTCGTTCTCCTACCTCATCCCAATATAGAGGCGAATGAAATTTCTTTCCGTACAAAGCCTCGTAAGGAGCCATTCCGATTGTTTCCTGATAACTGTTATTATAAGCAAACTCAATCAGAGGTAAAATCGGCTCCCAAGTGCTTCCTCGGTCTAAGACTACTGTCCTCAGCATATCCTCAAGAGTTTGGATTGTCCTTTCAGATTGTCCATCTGATTGAGGATGAAACGCCGTACTGAAATTCAGGCGAGTCCCCAATTCTTGTTGTAAACTCATCCAAAATTGAGATGTGAACTTCGCATCTCTGTCAGACGTAATAGATTGCGGCACTCCGTGCAGTCTGACTATATCTCGGACGTAAATCTGAGCCAGCTTGTCTGACCCATAGTTCACTTTGATCGGCAAGAAGTGAGCGCTTTTTGTTAGGCGATCCACTATGACCCATATCACCGTGTCCCTTTTTTGTGACCTCGGCAATCCCGTCATAAAATCCATGGTGATATGTTCCCATTTCCACTCAGGGATGTCTAACGGTTGCAACTTTCAATATGGCCGTTGATGTAGTGCCTTAACTTGTTGACAGACTAAGCATTTTTCCACGTATAAGGCCACATCCTTCTTCATTCCGTCCCACCAGTACTTGGTTTTCAAATCTCGATACATTTTAGTACTTCCTGCGTGAGCGGTATACGGCGTATCATGAGCCTCACTCAAGATCTCATTTCTTAACTCTTCGCTGCTTGGCACCAAAATTCTGTCTCGGAACAACAACGAACTGTCAGGTTCTTCCCGATACTCTTCCACTGGCTTGACCTTCAGCTTCTGACGCAACTTCTCAATTTCTGCGTCTTCCCTATGTGCCTCAAGGATTCTCTCTCTCAGATCCGGCACTACTGTCAGAGTTGCCAATTCGCATCTTTTCCTTTCTGAAGGCGATATCACCTCTAGACTGAGCTTCTCGAATTCCCTGATCAATCTGGTTTCCCTCGTAAGCATACAACCTAGTTGAGCTTCTCCCTTTCTGCTCAAGGCGTCTGCCACTGAGTTGGCCTTGCCTGGGTGATAATTTATCGTTAGATCGTAATCATTCACGAGTTCTAACCATATTCTCTGCCTCATATTCAAGTTCTTTTGTTCGAAGAAGTACTTCGAACTCTTGTGATCAGTTAATATGGCACACTTCACTCCATAGAGATAGTGTCTCCAGATTTTCAACGCATAGATAACTGCTGCTAATTCCAAATCGTGAGCCGGGTAATTCACTTCATGCGGTCTTAACTGCCTTGACGCATAAGCTATCACCTTACCGTCCTGCATCAATACACAACCTAACCCATTCTTTGAAGCATCAGTGTAAACTTCAAAGTTCTTATCTGATTCAGGCACTGCCAAGACTGGCGCAGTTGTTAAAAGTTGCTTTAACTTCTGGAAGCTTTCCTCACATTCCTCGGACCATACAAACTTCACACCCTTCTGCAGTAACTGGGTCATCGGCCTCGCAATATTTGAGAAGCCTCAATGAACCTTCGGTAATAACCGGCTAAACCCAGAAAATTGCAAATTTCATTCGGCGTAGTTGGTGATTTCCAGTCCATCACTGTCTGGATCTTGGCTGGATCTACCTTGATTCTATCAGCCAAAACTATGTGACCCAAGAATGTCACTTCCCTCAGCCAAAATTCACACTTGCTGAACTTGGCATACTGTTTCTCGTCCCTCAAGGTCTGTAATACCGTTCTCAAATGCTGCTCATGCTCCACTTCACTCTTTGAGTATATCAGAATGTCGTCGATGAATACCAACACGAAGTTATCAAGATATGGATGTAATACTCGATTCATTAAATCCATGAACACTGCAGGAGCATTCGTGAGTCCAAACGGCATTACTACGAACTCGTAGTGACCGTATCTAGTTCTGAATGTTGTCTTCGGAATATCTTCTTTCCTGATCTTCAACTGATGATACCCCGATCGTAGATCGATCTTAGAAAATACCTTTTCTCCTTTGAGCTGATCGAATAGATCATCTATCCTTGGCAATGGGTATCTGTTCTTCAGTGTCAACTTGTTCAGTTCCCTGTAGTCAATGCACATACGCATCGATCCGTCCTTCTTCTTCACAAATAGAACCGGTGCACCCCATGGTGAAACACTTGGCCTGATGTATCCCATGTCCAACAGCTCTTGTAACTGGACCTTCAATTCTTGCAACTCCTTCGGGGCCATGCGGTATGGCGCCTTAGAGATTGGTGCCGCACCCAATTCCAAGTCAATGGTGAACTCCACCTGTCTGTCTGGTGGTAACCCTGGTAGTTCCTTCGAAAATACATCCTCGAATTCTCTTACAATCGGTACATCTTGCACCGTTGGCTCTGGTTTTTCTTCTCCTTCTAAATATACCAAGAAGGCTTGATTCCCTGCTTTAAGCAACAACTTCAGTGCTTGAATTGCGGAAATCACTGGTACTCTCTGTCTCCTTCTGAATCCGTGCACAAACGTCTCCTCATTCCCTTGTTGTGGAATGATCACTCTCCTCTCACTACACAAGATGGTCGCCTTGTTTTCTGATAGCCAATCCATTCCTAGGATTATATCTACATCATGAAAGTCCAGTACATTCAACTCTGCTACTTGGATCTCATTCTCGTCAAGCTTGATTCTCAAGTCTCGGCACACTAAAGTAGAAATAGTGGTTTCTCCTAAAGGTATCGCTACGTTCAAGTCTTGACTATTCTTTTCTACCTTAAGTTTCAAAGCCTCAACACATGCAGACGAAATGAAAGTATGCGATGATCCAGTGTCAAACAATACCATAACATGTATATTATTAATGCATCCCATACCTGCCAGATTGCCATCATCCTGATTACCGTCCAAGGCGTAGGCACGACCTCTCCTTTGTTGTCCATCACCACCCTGCTGGTTACCCTCTTGGTTCCTCGGTGGCGCCTGATTGCCTTGCCTGCCTCCTCCTCGGTTCCCGGCGTTACCTCTCCACGGCTGACGATGTCCTCTGATGGCTCTCAGTTGTTGATTCATCGGTCTTTGGAAGTTCTGGCGGTTTCCCCCTCTTGTTTGGGGTGTGGCACACTGATGAGCAAAGTGCCCTATACCATTGCAGTTAAAACATCTTACTTCTCCCTGCCGGCAATCCCCCAGGTGTCTCTTCCCGCATCCTGGACAGTTCTGCGGACCCATATCTCTCTGGTCACGCCTCGAAAATGGTTGGGGATTGTTCCTCTGAAAATTCTGGTTGTCATACCTCCTTTGGAAGTTCTGATGTCTGTCCTGGTCTTGGCGCTTCTGGCTGCCTTGCCCTTGCACGAATTGCCTTGGCGGCTCCTCCCACTTCCGTTTCTGAGTCGGAGTTGGGGTATGTGTCTCTTGTGCTCCCCACTCCGATAGTCTCTTCATGTTCTTGGACGCCTCGATGTCCAAAGCATTGCTCAACAGCTCTTGATAACTCAGCCCTTTCATGGTGGCCAGCTGCGTGCGGATCTCCTCGCACAGATCGTCTCTGAACTTTTCCGCCATCTTTTGTGGCGTGTCCGCCAGATGCGGCGCCATTTAAAGCAACTCTCCAAACTTCGTGTCATTCTCTTCCACTGTCAATTTTCCTTGCTCGAACAAGAAAAATTCTACTGCCTTCTCCTTCCGATATTGCTTTGGAACGTACTTCTCAAACAAGGCCTCCTTGAACCTCTCCCAGCTCAGATGGTCCCTCTCTGCCGGTGTGACGGACTTCACATAAGTCTCCGACCACCTGTCTGCTTTCCCCTTCAGCTGGTAAGATATGCAATTGATCTTTTCTTCTTCTGAGCACCGAATGTGCTTGAAAATCTTTTCAAGCTCCCTCACCCAGTCTTCTACAGCTGCTGGGCCTCCTGTTCCATCAAAAGTGGGAGGCTGCTGCTTCCTGAAGGTCTCCACCCATTTCACTGATGAAATTTCAGGTGCGTTCCCGTGTGGCGGTGGGAATTGACCATGTTGGTCAGCTGGGCCTTCTTCATCGGAGATGATTTCAAAATCCTCATACCCTTGATTGATAGGGACCTCCTCCCAGTGTGGGTTTTCATACACGGGCTGTAGAATAGCTCTCCCACAACCTCTGCCCCTCTGGCCTCTGCCTCGACCTCGTCCGCGGCCTCTGCCTCTGCCACGGCCTCGTCCCCTTCCTTGATCGATAAATTCCATTACTTCTTACTGCAAAACAACACTTATTTAGCAATTCTATAATATTCTTGCATAATAACATTCATCCTATCCTGGAATCATACCACCCATTCAATATTCACTCAAAACTTTTAAACAAACAACACCAACATTCAAAACCCAAGAAGTTCCAACAATAATCATTAAATAACCACGCAAGTCTCACATGCTACAATCTGATACAACAGGAAATACGAGGTTTAATAGCTGATACGTGCGTAAAATGACCCATATTTCGATGTGTGTGCATGCTTGTTTGTGGCTATTTTACTCCCGTATCATATGTTTTTGTCGTATTTTGGTTGTGTTTTTGTGTTTTGTGTGTTTGATTTGTGTAGGATAGGTTTTGGGCATAAACGAGCAATTTTGGTGGAGTTTTGGAGGAAAATCGCATGTGTTTGGAGTTTGGAGAGCCCGACCGGCCGAGCGGGTGCAGGACCGGCCGAGCGGGGCTTTCAGAGGGCTCGACCGGCCGAGCAGAGGCAGGACCGGCCGAGCAAAGGTTCATAAGGTGTTCAGAGGGCTCGACCGGCCGAGCGGGTGCAGGCTCGGCTGAGCCAGGCCGACAGAGACCAGGCTCGGTGAAGCCATCTTCGACCGGCCGAGCCTGGGCAGTTTTGTCCTGATTTGTGGCAGTTTCTAACTTTGACCGGGCGAGCCATACTTTGACCGGGCGATCCGAGGCCTTGTTTGCTTGCCTATAAAAGGGGAGAAGGCAGTTATTTGAAGAGCTTTTTGTCATTTTTCATAAAATCTAGTTAGAATTTCTCCTAGATCCAATTTCCCTATCACGATTCATCCAAATTCTAGAGTATCTAAGAGCTTAATTCACCAATCCTTGGAAGAGAAGTGAAGAATCAAGGTGGTAGATCAAGGCATACAAATCCAATTGGGGAAGATTCCAATCTCTACTTTTCAAATTGTAATGGATGTAATTGAATTCAACTTCGTATTTGTACAATTGAAAGGTGTGATGTTCTAATTCATTTTGGATGTTGATTTGAGTAAGGATGCATGATCATTTGGTTTGAGAATTGCTTGTTTACTTCCCTTTGAGAGCTTGAATTGCACTAGAACTTGTCTTTACCTTCTAGGTGTAGGTAAGAGCCAACTTAGGAGGTAGTTGACGTGAACGCTGCAGCCAATACGCGGGTGGAATCATCGTGAATAGTGTAGATTCATACGATTTTAGTTCTAATCTCTGTGCGGTGCTAGGTCGTAGGGCAATAATTGACGAACTATTTGGAGTGGTCTAGGGCTTAATAACGTGATGGTTTGCAAGTCTTAGATAATCAACCGTTAGCTCGCCGTGACAAAGGGTTAACGAGTGTAGGGTTGATTGTTCAATCTCCTAGGGATTAAAATGTGTTTACATCAATGATTAACCTAA
>JAPKLW010000199.1:393902-415495 GCA_026898455.1 Plectranthus barbatus
ATTCCGATGTCGCATCCCCGACTTTGGGAATTTCTCGGGGCGTGACACTTTCAAATTTATTATATTTACTATTTTTAAAAAATACGAATATTATATTTTTATAGGATATTATTTAAATCAAATCTCATAGAATTTATATTTGATATAATTCTTTTTATTTTTTATTAGTTTATATTATAATATTTTTAATGTAATATTAATGAATGAAAATTATATATATTTTTAAAAAATTGCTAAAAATGTTAAGATATATAACTTTGTTAATTATATCTTAAAATCATAAAATAAGAAATCATACATTTAACTCGCACATAACGCGGGTGAAAATTATCACATCACATCAATTTATTTTTTTTTAATTTTGTTTTAATTGATATATTTTTAATTATAGCAGATACATATATTTCAATAAACAATAATAACAATTTCATTAAACAATTATAAAAATTTTAACAAAATTATGTATCACTTTTCGGTAAAATATTATATTTACACTATTTTATCTTAAAACAATGCAAGTATAATGTTAAAAAATAATACAAATATAATTTTTAAAAGTTAATTTTGTAAACAAACTCTTATTTATATAACTTTTGTGTTTTACCTACTTACTTTGATTTAATCAAATTTATATATATTTTACTTTAAAATTATATTTTAATATAATTAAATGAAATATTAAATATGTAATCCGTGCAATGCACGGGGTGCAATTCTAGTATATATATTAAAGCAGAGTAGTAAAAAATAACTACTCCCGCCAAAACCTATATCATATTTCATTTTTATTTTTTATTTTCAGTTTATTCTATTATAACATTATATATATGTATATATAATAAACAATAATAATATTATATTAGTCACATAAATATTATATTTCATTATTTAATTATATTTCCTATTTTTAAAATAATACAAATATAATATCTTTTATGAGATAATATTTAAATTAAATCTCATACTTTATTAAATTTATATATATATTTTAACGCATAATATACAAAACTATTTATATTATAATATATTAAATAATAATATTACTAATAAAAATTAAATATATTTAAAAAGAATCACTTAAAATATGTTAAGATATATAACTTTATTAATTGTATCTTAATATCATAAAATTAGATATCATTTATTTAATTCGTGCATAAAGAGGATTTAATCATCACATTACATTAATCAAAATTATTTATATTATAATATATTAAATTATAATATTACTAATAAAAATTAAATATATTTAAAAAGAATCACTAAAAATGTTAACATATATAATTTTATTAATTAAATCTTAATATCATAAAATAAGATATCATTTATTTAATTCGCACATAACGAGAGTTTAATCATCACATTACATCAATTTTATTTTTCTTAAATTTGTTTTACTTGATATATTTTTATATTATAATATATACATACAGTTCATGAATAAACAATTCAACAAAATCATATGTGTCAATTTTTAGTAAGACATTACATTTTCAATATTTTATCTTATTTTCTATTTTAAGATTATACATATATAATTTTCTGATAGGTTAATTTTGTAAACAAACTCTTATTTTTGGAAAATTTGTGTTTTATCTACTCACTTTAATTTTAATAAAATGAATATAATATAAAAAATATTATAACTATATATATATATATATATATATATATATATATTAATAACCTTCAAATTTTTATTTAATTTAATAAATAAAATATTAAATATATAATTCGTGCAACGCACGAAAGTAAATCTAGTCTATATATATACTAAAGTAAAGAAGTCTAAAAAACTGTTCCCGCCAAAATTATAAAAGAATAAAAGAATATGAATATTTATATTTTTAATCAAAATTTGTCAAAGATATTTAGGTAGTATAGTTGGTTCGTGTTGGTCCCGGTTTTTCAGAGTATAAAACGTTACGCAGCAGAAATAATGTTAAGTGTTTTCTTGCACGCTACTTACACACAGCTGACAACTGGCAACTGGTCAGCTGGTGCTGGTTACTCAGTACACAGCTGACAACTGAGACCTGTCAGCTGGTGATTCAAAACTTAGAATATTAGCCTTGTTTGCACAGTTATATATCAGTTTCAGGATATACTCCAGCACTTGAGTGCTGGGTTTAAAATATGAATGAAAGACAGAAAGCTGATAAATAACAAAGGATTTTTATAGTGGTTCGATCAATCGATCTACGTCCACTCTCCAGTCGAAGCACTGGAAATTCCACTAAGAGTAATCAGGTACAGGTCTCCTACGATCTATCTCTAGCTGGTGAATGCCTCGTCCACCAGTTCACTAGATCAACCGCTCCCGGTCCTGGATCCTTCTTCAACTCTCCTCAGCTAATGGAGTGCGAGCACGTCACTTCAACCTCCACAGCTAGCTAGGTGTTTTAGTTCTCCCAAGAACGTAACAGTCTCTACGGCAGAATGCCGGTAATAACTCAAGTGCTGGTAAGCACATGAGCTGCTGTGAACTCTCTCGAAGGAGAAAGATCACCAAGTGAGATCTTTAACTTACAAGCTTAAAGCTTGAAGTCTCGTGTTTGATAAATCAACACACGGAAAGCTTTATGAAAAGCCTCGAAAGAACTTTATGCAATTTTGCAATAATTTCAGTTCTTTCGGTGGTTGAGCAGATGAGTGGAATCGCGGAATGTTTGAATGTTGGTGGTTGCGATGTATTTATAGCCGCAGGAACCGATTCAAACTTTCTAGCCGTTTGGACGCATCCGGAAAGGTGTCAGACCTGGGATGTCCTTCTGACGGCGGTAGGTATGCTTTTCCGGAAAAGATCCATACCTAAGACCGCTTTATCTGACACAGATCTCTTTGTGTCAGAACGGCTCTCTCTGTCAGTCCGAGGAATAAGACTGGCGTCTTGTGACTGATAGACTTTAAGTTATCCTTCCTTAAAGTCATACTTTGTCAGTCGATTCCTCAGAGAATCTTCTTTTTGTCTCTACTGAGCGGGGAGAGAGAATCTGGAATTCTGCTGGTAACATCTGACTGGTAGATCATACTGGTGATCTTGTGCTGGCAGTCTCTGCTGGTGACTTGCCCTGGCATCATCAAAGTCTACCAAATCTCTGGATGTTAACTCTTTTCGGAATCTCCCATGACTGGTGAAATCACCGCTGGTGAATAGTGTAAGTAGGAACACGCATTCTCCTGGTAAGGTTTGTCAGCCGCCTGCTGATGAAACCCTTCCCAACTGGTGAACATTCCCAGTCATAAGCGCTTCTCATGCTGGTGAACAGTGTCAGCACGAGTCTTTGTCAGCCGCCTGCTGATGAAACTTTTCCCAACTGGTGAACAGTAGCCAGTGGTAAGCGTTTCTCATGCTAGTGAACAGTGTCAGCATGAGTCTTGATCAGCTGCGACTTACAACTCAAAGACCTAAACAGAACTTTACATTTAAGACTAGAGCTATGTAGACACAACTGACGCTAGTAGGACTTAGGATTTGATCCACCAAAACTATAATCTAAACAAGTAAGCTACTGGGGGGAGGAAACCTTAGACAGATTTCCCAACAGTTCGCGGTGCTAATATTAAGTTTTTATATATCCAAGAGGTTTTGTGTTCAAACCCCCATCCTTAACATATAAATAAATATATAAATTTTATTTTTTTACACAAAATTATATCTTCAGTTATTAATTAAATAGTTATTAATTAATACTAATCATAATAATAATTTTGTACAATAAATATAGTCGGACTTATTTTCAATTTCTATAATCCATAATAAAAAAAAACAATTATCTCCATTAATTGTCAACAAAATATTTTATATTTTACCAATATTTCAATAATTTATGTAAAATCGGTAATCAAGCTATAACTAAATTTATACAATAACATGCAAACCTAAATGATTAATAATAAATTGGGATGGAGGGAGTATATAATATTTACACCAGAATGTGACATATATTGGTTTATTAAAATCAAACGCTTGATATTCAAGTCAACACAAACATGGATAAATCGTGCAAACTTAATTTGTATACAAAAAACAACAAAAGTTCGACAAACACATCTCATTTTATTCTATAATGTTTATATTTTCTGTATTTTCTTTTATTTCAATATTTTTCTTTAAATCTTTATAAATGCATGATGATAAATTATTTGTGGATCCAATTCATCCAATTTTCAAGTCCCACCTGAAATGAAATAATCATGGAAGCATTCTTACGTTTAAGCAAAAAAATAAGTAATATCTACATTTCTTTTCTGTGAATGTTTCTTCTAAGATTGTATTAATTTATGTAACTAATTGTTCAAAAATATTTATATTCTTTGTATTTCTTTTATTTCATAATTTTTCTTTGAATCTACACAAAATCATGATTATTTCTTTTGTAGTTGCAATTCATCCAAATTTCAAGGTCCACTTTAAATGAAATCATCGTGCAAACATACTTACATTTCAGAAAAAAAAGATTTCACAAACTTAAAATAAAATTAAATGGATTGAACTGCAATGAATTTCGATACATTTTCACTAAACTGCGAGTCTTTCTATTTAAGATTATTTAAAGTCATGTAACTAAATTGTTCAATAAAATATTATTTGAAAAAAAAAATTCTTATCTAAAATAAAAAATTGTCCATTCACGGTTTCAAGAAAATATTGTGAAAACTAATTTATAGAAGTGATCAAGAAATGAGGAGCACATTGAGAGGAGGAGAAAATTAAAAAAAGAATTTAAAGTTAATTTATAAAAATTATTTGAAGAAAGTATAAAATAGAATATGATTATTGTAGAATCCAAGTACTTTTCAAATACATTTTGAAATCAAGACAAATAAACTTGAAGAATAAGAATTTTTTTTTTAATTAATTTACGATATAGTTGTACTCTTTATATTACGATACTACGACATATTAGAATAAATTTAGTATTTCAATAGACTTATTGGACTCTTAAATATTTTTTTTTTAAAATATGGTATTTTTAATAATATTTAATATAATAATTTCGTGCAACGCACGGATGAAATGCTAGTATATATTAAAGCAGAGTAGTTATTTACAACTGTTCCCGCCCAAAATTTGTGGCAGTTTTACTTCCACTTCTTTAGCAACAATATTATTTCCTTCAACTTTTTATTAAAATCTCTCACAAAAAAGTATTCAGACTTTTTTAATTATGTATTATATTATTAGCATTACCGAATTGGTAAATATGGTACAACTCAAATTCAAATAAATAAGTTCTAAAATGAATGTTAAATTGAATTCAATATTAAATATTAATACTATTTTTATATTTTTGAATCTATAAGTCTCATTAATAAAATTCTTTATTTTAAACTATAATTATATAACAAAATCATGAATGAAGCCAACAATTCAATTGTCTTAAGTAAGATACTAACAATAACTGAGTTTTAAAATAACGATAAAATGAGAGACTTAAAGTAGAGTAATAGTTATTTTCATTAGAAATCTCAAAAAAAAACAATCAAATTCATGTTGAAATTTCATTTAAATAAAAAGTATAACAAAATCATTTTGCAGTTGGATATTTTAGATTCTTGTGGAACTAAAAGCTATGACAACTGTGAAATTTAGGAAAAAATTCGCACGTTAATTAATGATCACGATCAAAATTAAAAACATTTCATTCCTTATAAAAGTTATATTGTCTTAAATTTAATAATTTCGTAGCAATGAAATATTAATATTTAAATGAATATAGAGTAACAATATTTCCGAATATAACTCAAACTCGTATAACGACCTCACGTAACTGATGAATCACGATCGCAACCTGATATTTCATATGATTTTCTCAAAAAATAGTAAAATACTATCACTCTCACTATCAATTTTTATTTTATTTTTAATTGAGTGAAATATCACTTTCAAATTCTTGGCTCTTTTATGCTTTGGATAAATGGTAGGGCCTTTGCAAATAAATCAGAAATATTTTGTAAATTAAATAAACTTAAGTTTACATATATTTTTGTACAACATATTTCATTCGCAAATGAGTACTCTGAATTAAAACTAAATGACATATTTCTACACAATAAATGATGGGAAGATCTTGGGTTAGACAGGCCTAAACAATTTAGGCGAATTTTATCCATTAACCCAAGCCCAAACCCATATAATATACCCTAATTGGGATTAATAAACCCTATTTGGAATGAGTCAACCCATTTGGGTAGGATAAAACCCGCCTAAACCGTTTAGGTCTGCCTAACGCAAGTTTTTGCCATAAATGATACATTTATAAAATATACTCCTATTATTTTCTTTACAATCGAAATTCTATGCATAATAAACATCCCGTTCAGATTGTGCATAGTTTTCGAAATGTCTCACGAACTAAAAAAAAACTCTGTTTTGCAAAAATTTTCACCTATGCTAAATCACAACTTATTGAGATTAATTAATTCATAATCATAATTTACATTTTTATAACATATAACTCTGCGTATTTGTAATCTCATTTTTTGCAATACCCTATAAAAAATGAGGTAAATTTCAGAATTAATTGATACACTCAACTTAAAATTAATAGATTTCACATTAAACAACTAAATAAACATAATTTGTTATCAAACAAGTGTAAAGCAAATATCATTGAAACATTGACATCGTTGTAACACAAAACATAAATTTATCACTGAAGAAACATGAAATAAAATCTGCCACTAGATCTCCCAAGATAACACAAATAAAAAGATTGGTAGAAAGTATTTCTCAAAAATAGTTATACATTATTTAAATTAAATTATTATCCGTGACACCAGAAACCACGCAAAGTAGTATAAAAAAGCTCGGACGAAAATGTAATAATCAATCAAAATCTCACTGTAAGAAAAGAATCCGTAGAAGGTAGGCAAAGAAACATAGAAGATTGTAAGAAAGACTAGACTCTTGAGTACCTTCTTCTCTGTCGAGATTCAATTTGGTTCATCCAGTCCGATAGCAGTAGCAGAGCTTTGTAGCCAAAGAATGCAAATGCAACCACAACAGCAGCAATCGTAACAACCAGAAACACCCGTCGAGCCGCTGCCACCATTCTCTGCACCACCAAAACATTCACAGCCCAGAAATGCCACCTACCTACCTATATAACTATTTGCTCAAACTACATATGCATTACAATTTACAGCCAAACAACAAACCTGGAGTCTCGAAACATTCTCCTCTTCGCGTACCCTTTGTTTTCGTCTTCTACGTTTTGATACTTTATCAGACTCATTTTCCTTCAAACAAAACATTGAATGAGAGAGAGAGAAAGAGAGAATAAAATGCCTAATTCCACTTAACTCTAGAAACTAGGACCAACCATGGTTGTAAAAATCGGCTAGGCGCTTGATTGGAGCCTAACGTCTAGGCGATACTTAATCGTAAGCTAATTTTTTTATATTAAAATATTCATAATATATATTTAACAATAGTAAAAACTAAAATTATATAAATTTTAATTATTTTTTTAAAAATATATATAAAAAAATAGACTGTGAACTAACTAGGCAGCGCTTAGTCAGCCACTTAGATCGGCGCCTAGGCGGGGTAGGCGGCCTAGTCGGTGCCTAAGTGTTGATTACTCACCAAATCACCTAGAGACGGAGATTTGAGGGTTTTCAATTCAGTTAGGGACCGCCTAGCGCCTAAGTCTAGGCGGCCTTAGGCGGACCAATCCAAGAGCAAATACAGAGCTCATACCTCCTTAGGCTTCACTTGGCGAAGATGTAACTCGGCATCGGGGACCTTCACTTTGCTCTTGCAATGAGAATCACAAGGAAGAAGTCCAACTCCAAATTGGTTCTTAGGTATCTCTTTGGGATCACAACCAGAACTACAATATGCAGCTTGTACATCCTGACACAGCCACTCCTTCTTAACTGTTTGGCACCGGCAACGAACCGTTACCTAGCAAAAGATCGGGAATACAATCAAATGCCCACATGAGGGGTAGTGTTAATAAAACCATTTGATTCGAGCTCTATAATTCCAACCATTCCCCAACTGAAACAAGAAAACAGAAGACTTGATAAACATTCTTACTATAAGCCAGTAGTTATAGCCAATCTTTTCATTTTGGGAATGCCATTCTCCGACCCCAGTAGTCCAAACAACGAAGTGCAAGGTGCTATTTTGTAATTGATACATTAATGTCCGACTGCTAACTTATTTTTTTCTTAGTCAAAGTAGGACAATTGTTCCATTAATACAATAGAACATTACGGTACCTTCTTAGAGCACTTGTCAGGTAATGGGCATGGACCGGGATGGCATGTCTCCGGGCATAAGTGAGTACAATTCGGCAACTTCCTGCAAATCAAATATTAATATGAACCTGATGTTTTTGTAGATCTCAACTCAAGGAATCACATTCAGCTTACAGGAATTATAAAAGAAACAAAAACGACTCGAAGAATAGAAGGCACATTGAGCAAGAACATCACCACTTACAAAATGTTGCCAAAGTTACACATGAAAAAGAGAAATCACGCACATCTAAGCACATAATTATGCGCATTCACAATGTTTCCAAAAGAAGGCATTAACTTTTTCAATGCCACAGATTTTGAAACAACTACTTTCAGAAACCCAAAACCCAAGTGAAACAGAAGAGAAATCTCGTAAAGCCATTTGAAAAATAGAAATAAATTTTACCAGGACTAGAAGATGCAGGTGTTACCAGCTTCACTTAGTAGGACATAAATTAAGATATCATATAGTTACACCAGCCGATAAATTCTGCAGTATCAGTATATCCAAACAAAAGCAGGCACTGTACCACTGTAAACTGCGTTCTAAGAGCACATATTTCGGGAATAGATTTTAACAATGAACTCTACAGTTTCAAATTTGAAGATAGAGGACTTCGCAGTCTAACAAATTGAAGAATAATCCCAATAATTAGTACAGAATAGTTGGGGAAAATCAAGAAACTAGCTTTGAATCTTTTATGTGAAAATTGATAGTAAATCTGTAAATGGAATTCTTATTCACATGGGACAAAGTCACCCGAAGGAGTAACACTAAATCTCAACAAGGACAAAGCAACCACAACAGAAATGATGCAATAAGGATTACAATTCTTTACTTTCATTTCTCTGCCCCTAGAATAATGATCTTTTTAGTTGAAAAATCTGGTGCAAGCCGCCTACACTTTTACTAGCATGTATGGGCTGGAACTTCAGAGCAGAAACTTACCACACAACTTGAAAGTAAATTCGAATAACATAACTGAAATAAACATTAAATGGTGTTTGAAAAACTGGCTCTTCTTCAAGTCACAACCATCATTTCTTTTGTTTTTTCAAATAGAATGCAAGTAGTTTGATGATGATGATGATATTGTAATGCAGACTTCTTGAAACTACCTATGGCAAGGTCCTTTGCATGAACGTGCAACCATTTGTTCTTTCTCGGACATGCAGTTGTAATATTTACACTCGAAAACATGCACCATGGACCCACAGTGACACGAACGTCTAATCAGTGTCTTGCAAGGGGGGCATTCTCCAGGATGACAACGCATAGGACAAGGATGTGGACATACAGGATCTCTCTCCTGACAAAAGATCATGAAAAATTTAGACATTGTTTGTGCCAAAACTTCATCTTCCAACATACCAAATTAAAATATTGAACAAAAAATATGTGAGAGATAGTTAAAGCGAATATCATTGTCAGACGGTTTTCAAGAGAAGTGATAACTAAGGCCTGAAACATTTCAAGGAAGAAAAATAGACAAAAGCTCCAAGATTTTAGAACTGAATAGGATGAGTATTTACCTTGTCGCAAGGAAGATTGCACACTTCGCAGGACTCGCCTGCTTTTGAAGAGTTGCCTTTCATGGGATGGCATACAAACGTGCAGTAATGGTTACCACACGGGAGAGGACTTCCACACAAATTATCACAAGAAAATTCTGCACTATTTGAGCACAACATCTGCGAGGAGAAAAACATCAGGTAAGACAAAACAATATATACAACAGATATAAGAAAATGTCTATTTACTGGATAAGAAACTGACCGTCCTCTCTGCTCCTATGTGATTGCCAAAGCATGACCTCAACACAAGTTCTGGACAAGGTGGACATGGAGAACCGGGAGTAGCATCAGTCACATGATTTGCTTTTTTCTTTTTTGGTTTCAAAGAGAATTCAGGACATGGAGGAGGTTTAGGTCCATGACACCTATAGGGAACAGTTAAACAGTTGAACTGGATATGCAATGTCCGGGGCAGGAGGTTATTATTTAGCACTAGTATTGGAGGCAAACCTCAATTGACATTCATGGCCACATGAGTATCTTTGACCACAATTTACGCGACATGGGGGGCAAGCACCATAATGGCACCTGTGTGGCTGGAGAATCATTTACATAAATCATTACTGAAAGCAATCTCTTGGAAAAGTTTGATTCATATAGAAATTATCTAAGATACATATTTGACGCTCAAATCAAATTGCACAAAGTCTTGATCAGTCAAAAGTTTACAGTTATCAGTCAAGAGCTAAATCATCACAATGAGAGACCAAGAATACAACCTTGCAATTTGGAGCATGCCTGCACAAAGGAGCTACTGAACATGGTTTCGGGCATTTGGGAGGTTTTTGTTCAGCCTCTGTGCCACAAGGAACCTGATTACAAGTTGAAAAAGTGAGCAGACCATTGTAGACTAGAGTATGCAATTATCAAATTATCATTGGAGAACTCCAAAATTTTGTTCTAAATTCCTTTAGATCCACATATTTTCACTGAGAAACAACTGATTTATCATCAGCAATATGTCTTGCTTGCTAACAAGAAAAAAACTAACCCAATTCACCAAGAATTGACCGAATAGCAATCCTTATTTTGTGAAAGGCATGTTCTTCAATAATAACATGAAGATATTATTTTTTGGAGAAAAGATTTATTTTGCAACGTGCCACCAGCGGGTCCTCACACAAAAAGGGCAGGCAAAGCCAACTCATTATATTTGCCAAGAATAGTTAATCGATAAATTGATCTAATATGGGGTTTACATACATTAATTTATCGATACATGCAAAACAAATATTATTACTCAAATCCTATCATGCTTACCTCAAAATGGGTCTTGCCACACGAACATGATATCCTCACCATCAGGGGGCAAGGAGCACAAGCTCCTCTACAACAAAAACAAAGCAATAAGCACAGGCATTCCATAAGGCTTCTTCAAAGATTATCATGCATGGAAGGAAATATCTAGCTTAAGGCTGTTGTTATTATCTGCACCATTGTAAATGCAATGCAAGAATGCAGCTGAATGCATTGTGGATCCTTCTGATTATGCTGTTCATTTCACTTTTCAACAACAGATGTGTGTGGCTAGATGCATGTGCTGTGTTCCATGTATGTATATAATTGTTTAAGCACACAACGTTTATAAGGATTCACCATGGGACGTCTGGTTCACACATTGAACAAAAAATTGATGACCAAATTACCTATGACATGGAGCAGGACACTTGTGATTTCGACACCGAAGCTTCCTGTCACAAATCTGTACTTCGAAATACATATAGAAGTAAGCAAAATCTAATTTTTTACAGCCCAAGCATTGAAACACAGTAAAACCAACCTCTGAGCAAGGAGGGCAGTCCCCATCGCAGCAGCGGCGTCTACAAGCATGCCGACCACAATCCCTAAGCTTCTGGCATTTTCTCTCACACGTCAACTCTTGATGGCAAGGAATCTACTCTAAATTCAATGAGCCATTCCCCATATCACAAACATCAAAGATGATAAATTTCAAATGGAATGACAAGGACATCATAACACATTCTAAAAGCAACGGACTAATACAAAGGTGTACCTGTTTCTTGAAGCTCCCACACCTACAAGATTTCGTCACAACAATCCTACAAGTTTCAACACAAGGCCCGTGATGGCATCTCTCGGGACATCTATGGAAGCCACAAGTCAACAGCTTACCGCAAGTTGCCCCACATAGTGGGACCGAAACATCACATGCCATCCCTTCATACACTCTCTTACCACAAGGACAGGTCCTCTTCCCTTGAGAAGGGCAGTCCCCACACTCGCCCTCATGACACCCCCTCTCACAAACATGCCTTCCGCAGCTCAACATCTTCTTGCAATCACCATTGCATCTGAAGTCTCTCTCACAACACTCCCTCACCATCTCCGCCTTCCCACATCTACACCTGTAAGTCCCGTTCGCCCTACACGACTGGCACAATCCATCGTGGCAAATCTCGCCGCACCTATGAGCTCTGCACTCCAATAACTTCCCACACACACCTTTACAAGAAAAATCCTTTAATCCACATCGTCTCACATCCTCCAACTTCCCACAAAAACACATATTCCTCACTAACTTCGGGCAGGCCGGGCACGGTCCCGGGTGGCACAGCAGCAGACAGAAATGCCCACAATCATATTTCAACGGCCGGCCACAAACCTCCCCGCAAGAATGAGGTAAAACCCACGGATCACGAGGCGGGTCCTCGACTTTACCGCAGAAACAAAAGTAATTCTTGGGTGTCTGGGATTTGAGGTACTCGACGCGGCACTTGGGGCAGGGCCAGACCAACGAATTCTCGTCCGGGATCACCGCAGCGCGTGCGGAGGCGCGTGAGGCGGCGAGGGTGGTGGACTGGAGAGCCCAGGACTGTATGCAGAGGAGGTGGAAGATGGCGTAGCAGCGTGCAGAGCAGGACCAAGTTGGATCAGTGGGTTTAATGCGTTCAAGGCAAATGAGGCAGGAAAGTGCGCCGGCGCGTGAGGAGTTGAGGAAAGATTCAATTTTGATGAGATCTTGATGATGATGATCATCACTGCTACTGCTAGAATGGGAATGAGAAGAGAGGTAGGATTGAAAGATGGACGAGGAGAGGTCGGGGTGGCGGTGATGCGCAGACGAGAGGGTGGGTGCATCGGAATCAGAGTTGGAGTCGGAGTCTGAGGAGAGCTGCGGCGGTTGGGTGGCGGTGGACTGCATTTTTGGCTGCGGAATTGCACTGATCGATCGATGAATCTTCGCTTCGGAAATGCATCCGATGTTGATTATGACTTTATTCCTTCATAGATCCATCATCCCTGTAATGAAAACCCTAGGGGCAGACTGATAGTTCTAATGACAGAGCAGGATTTTTTTGGTTCGACAGGATTGACCTTCTTTTCAAATTTATTTCCTGCACTTAAATTTTTAGGGCACAATTGATATTCATTGGATTACAAATAGATTTAATTGAGTATAGAATGTTATCACTATTTTAGAAATTCAAGATTGATTCGTCAATTAAACAAGTTTAGTCGAGTTTATAAATACTTAGATTTAATTGAGTATCGAATGTTATCACTATTTTAGAAAACCAGACAGAATAAAAATTTGTATCTTACCATTGATCTTAGATATCAACATTTTTATCTACCAGAGGAAGCTGCGTTGCGCGATGAATATTTGTTGTTGTTGGCACTCTGTGTCGATCGACACAGAGCCTTCCTATCGACTACCTCTCTGAGTCGAAATGTAACTCTGTCGTGACCTTTGTGTCGATCGACATCAGGCATGTCGATCGAAATAAAGGTAAATCCTCCAACTTTTTTTTTCAAAATTAAATAAAGGAAAACAGAAAATCAAAAAGTAAAATAGAATGAAATAAATCGAGAAACATAAGCAAAAGAAATCGAAAATAAAAACAAATAAAGGTTGGTTACCTCCCAACAAGTGCTTTAGTTAACGTCGTAGCTCGATGATACCTCTTTACTCAAGTCCAAGGAGGTTGGGTACGGACTCGCTTTCCTCGAGCATCCACCATGTATACTAGTCGATCTTGAATGAAAACAGTGAGCTCGGGATAAGATGGTGTAATTGACTATTTTGCCATCTCATTCCCTCGCTCCCATTCTTGAGCGGTTTGGTCTTCCTTGGTTTCTTCCTCTTCATCCTCAAATTCTTCACTGGAGGTGATCCTGTAGCCTTCGGATTGTTGTCGGCTTCTGTCAAGCTTGAATGTGATCTTCTCCTCATTGGCTCGAAGTGTAATCTCCAACCACGACAGTCAATCAGTGCAGCACTAGTATCCAAGAACTCTCGTTCCAAGATAAGGGGTGTACTGTCATCCTCCTTCATGTCCAAGACTACAAAATCCGCAGGAAAAATAAGATGACCTACACTGGAGATGACACTACAAACACTACTGGAAATGGTGTTGGAGTTGTGCCCGGCTATGACCCAAATGCTCCGATGTTGAATCGCTCTTTCCCTACCAATGCTCAAGCCATGGAGTCATTCAAGTTCGCAGGAGTTGACTTCAAAACGTGGCAACAAAAGATGTTGTTCAACCTCACCACACTTGGGCTGGGCACCTACCTCAGGGACGACAAGCCTGTCATCACCGATGATGAGCCCGACATCAATAGGAGGCATACGTTCAACAGTTGGTGCCACAGTGACTTCCTTTGACAGAATTTCATTTTAAATGCTTTAGTAGATTCCTCGTTTAGGGTCTATAGCAATGTAATTAGTGCAAAAGAACTGTGACAACTGCTAGAGAAGATGTACAAAATCGAGGATGCAGGTACTAAAAAGTACGCTGTGGCCAAGTATCTATCGTACCAAATGGTAGACAACAAGTCGGTTGTTGAACAATGCAAGAATTTCAATTAATCTTACACAATGTTCAAGTCGGGGGGATGTTACTTTCCAATGCTTTTAACGTGGTTACATCATAGAAAAGCTACCCATTCGTGGAAGGACTTCAAGAGTTATCTTAAGCATTATCAAAAGGAAATGACTCTTGAAGATTTGATTGTCAAACTTTGAATTGAAGAAAACAATTGGAGGGTTGATCTAAAGCTGAGGGCTATGGATGCTAAGGCCAATTTGACGGAGCGTGGTGGACCATCAAAGAAACGAAAAAGGCCTATTGAATCGAACAAAGGCATCGTTATAAGAGAGCCAAACTTCAAGGGTGATTGCTACAATTGTGGCAAGTTTGGCCACATGGCTAGCCAGTGCAAGAAGCCCAAAGCTAAGGGCAAAGGCAAAGAAAAGATGGCCGCCCATAATGTCGAACCTGTTGATGATTGGGAAGATAACTTGTGTGTTGTTGTCTCCGAAGTCCACCATGTGGACAACCCAAGGGAATGGTTCGTTGACACAGGTGCAACCTGTCACGTGGCATCCAAATGGAGTGTGTTTGTTTCATATAAAGTTGTTAAAGGAAGAAAACTCCACATGGGCAACCAAGCCTTGTCTGATGTGGCTGGTGTTGGAAACGTGGTCTTAAGGCTCACAAGTGGAAAGGACCTCACTCGGCCAAGTGACAAATTTATCCTGTATAAGTTTGGGAAGTTCCTTGGCCGAGGCTATCTTGCCAATGGTCTTTTCAAAATGAATGTAATGGCACGCCGCTAAGCCGAAAGGTTATTAATAAGTTGAATCTTCTTGTGCTTACTTGATTGAGTGCTCTAATTTATGACCTGTTCATTTGGGACATGTAAATTTGAATGCTATAAAAAGGTTAGTAAATTTAAAATTACTAAAAGTGAATGTATTCAAACAAACTAAATGTTAGATTTGTGTTGAAGCAAAAATGGCAAAGTTACCATTTCATTCAGTCGAATGAAGCACTAAACCTCTATAGCTGACTCACTCTAACTTATGTAACTTAAAGTTTGTGCAAACTAGAGGTGGTAAGAAATACTTTATTACTTTTATAGATGTTGGCACCAGATATTGCTACATTTACTTACTAAGAAGTAAAGGTGAATCAATAGAAGCCTTTAAAAATAGAGGCTGAGAATCAATTGAGCACTAAAATTAAGGTGAGTCGAAGTGACATGGGTGGAGAATATGTAGCTCTATTTGAAGAACTATGTGTTGCCTCAGACATAATTCATCAAACTACTGCACCATACTCACCCCAGTCTAATGGTGTTGCCGAAAGGAAAAATCGAACACTAAAAAAGATGATGAATGCACTAGTGATTAGCTCAGGACTACCCCAAAACATGTGGGGAGAAGCTATATTAACTTCTAACTACATCTTAAATAAGATTCCACTAAAAGAAAAAGATGTAACCCCTTATTAAATGTGGAAAGGTAGAAAACCTTCCTACAAATACCTCAAGGTGTGGGGCTGTTTGGCTAAGGTCAAGGTACCTATACCCAAACAAGTTGTGATTGACCCTAAAACAGTTGATTGCATCTTTATAGGGTATGCGTTAAATAGTGCAACCTATTGTTTCCTAGTACACAAATCGGAAAATTCGAATGTGACTGAAGAAACAATGATAGAGTCAAGGAATGACATATTCTTTAAATACATCAACCCATGCAAGAGCAAGGAAGATGTTCCAGAGGTCTCTAGAAAGAGAACTCATGAAGAGGCTACCAGTTCAGATCCTATATAGGAAGAACCAAGATGCAATCAATAAGCTAGAATTGCTAAAAGTTTTGATCCCGACTTCATAACATATATGTTGGACGACGAACCAAGAACTATTAAAGATGCTCTAGCTCGACCAGATGCCTCACTATGGCAGGAAGCTATCAACAGTGAGATCGAATCCATAATGCAGAATCATTCATGGATTTTGGTTGATCTCCTAAAGGCTGCAAACCCTTAGGATGCAAGTAGATCCTTAAAAAGAAATATAAAGCTTATGGTTTTGTTGATAAGTATAAAGTTCGTCTGGTGGGAAAAGGCTTTAAACAAAGAGAGAGATATGATTTCTTCGATACGTACTCGTTTGTGACTAGAATCACATCCATTAGGGTGCTTATTGTGATTGTTGCCTTACACAATCTATAAATTCACCAAATAGATGTGAAGATAGCCTTCTTAAATGGAGAGATAGAAAAAGAAATCTATATGGATCAACCCGAAGGGTTTGTAGTACCTAGTCAAAAAAAGAAGGGTTTTTAAACTGGTTAGGTCCCTATACAATATTAAACAGTCGCCAAAGCAGTGGCACATTAGATTTGACAATGCTATGTTTTCAAATGGCTTTAAGTAAAACGAGTGTGATAAATGTGTTTACTATAAAAGCACTGCTAACACCTTTGTTATAGTTTGTCTTTATGTAGATGACATATTGATTATGGGAAGTAATCGACAAATCATTGTTGATACTAAATGCATGTTGGACCGCAACTTCGATATGAAAGATATGGGTATGACCGATGTGATCTTAGGAATCAAAATTATAAGAAACCCTGGCGGATTGTTCTGTCACAGTCTTACTACGTAGAGAAACTGCTTAGGAAATTAAATGCCTATGACAATCCACCGACTAAGAAACCTTTAGAGCTCAACGATCATCTGAGAAAGAACAGGGGTGACCCAGTAGCTCAAGAAGAGTATACAAGGGTGATTGGTAGTCTAATGTACTTGACTAACTGCACGAGACCATATCTTGCATGCTCAGTGAACAAATTAAGCAGATACACGAGCAATCCAAATAAAGATCACCGGAAAGCTCTTGTAAGTGTTCTGAGATACATATACTCTCAACTTGGGGCTATACTACACTAGATTTCCACCAGTACTTGAAGGGTACTGTGATGCCAATTGGATCTCTGATTCAAGTGATTCTTACTCCACGAGTGGTCGTGTATTCACGATCAGAGGGGGGGACGTGGAAATCTACAAAACAAACATGTATAGATCGCTCCACGATGGAATCCGAGTTCATTGCTTTAGACAAAGTAGGTGAACAAGCTGAATGACTTCAACACTTTCTAGAAGACATTCCATGTTGGAGCAAACTTGTGCCCTCGGTGATGATTCACTGCGACAACTAAGCTACAATTGGTCGAGCACAGAATAACATGTATAACGGTAAGTCGAGACATATACGTCGTCGACACAACACCGTTAGACAATTGATCTCGAATGGCGTAATATTTATTGATTATGTAAAATCAATAGATAACCTTGCGGGTCCGCTAACCATGGGGTTAAATCGAGATCATATAAATAAATTGCTAGAGGGAATGAGACTAAAACCCACAACCTAGAACGAGTACAGTGGACACCCAACCTAGATGATTGGAGATCCCAAGAACTAGGTTCAATGGGACAACTAAGTTGTATAAGTTCATGTGATAACACCTAGAAGATGATATCTTCTACCCTTCCCGAGGTGAGCAGCGAGAGGTGTTAACAGCCCTACACATGGTATAGGTTAAATCAATTGACTTTTAATGACTCTTGAAAACCTCATAGTGGTAGAGTAAGGCAGGATACTCTTTAATAGGAGATCACCTATGTAAGTGAGAAGTGGGGGCCGCTTCAACTAAACACTTATGAATCTAAAGGATTTTCCATGGCCCGTAACAGAAACAAACGTGAGAACGGATAGAGTTTAAAATGTTGTTGTTTCAATGTTGTTGACTAGGTACACACTAAGGAGGAGTAGTTCAAGTTATACTTACCACTAAGCCGCCAGTGTACCTGACTACATTGAAGATGGAATGTTCAAAGTCACAAACTACCTTTCCGTGTGCAGCAACATTTCTCAAGGACTGAGTTGGTTGTGCATTCATGCACTAGGCATTTCCACTCGTGGGGGATTGTTGGAATCTGGAGCTATTTGAATAAATATTCCTAACGTAAATATTTAATTTTGTAGAAATTAAATATTACAGGATTGATCTACGCTGCGAGTAGATCGTGGTATATTTATTTTCTCAGATCCGTATTCTGGTGAGTGAGAGATTAATCTGCGAAGTTGACACGTGGCATCACTATTACATGATTAATTAAGACAAGTTTAATTAAAAACATGTAATAATTAAGACATCCCACATTGGGAATCTAAACTTGTCTTAATATGTATAAATACATTTACACTGATATGGTATAATAACTGAGTGTGTTAGGGATGATGCACGATGCCCCGGACCTCGGTTCCTGATTCCCAATTTCCAGTTCTTGGCAATTGGTCTCTGGCCCTTGGGCCTTGGCTCGACCATTCAAGACCTTATTTTTTTGGACAACAGAAATGAGCCCGATAGGCTCATTGGTATGGACAAGTTGGCTGGGTGTTCGCGCACTTGGAAGTGACATGGCTTGAGTCAACGCCAGGTGATGAGGCTGATTATATCAGCGCACGTGTTGATTTGTCGGAGACCGTTTATCTCCAGTTCAAACACATGATCCGAGATTTGTGTATGTAACCGCCGCGTCATCATGCCGATCCAAAAATCCCACGTGCATAACTGCCAACGGGCCTTGATTGTCCAACACGCTTCCTAGGTGGTGGAATGCCTATAACTAGACATCTGATAAGTTCATAAATTTACTCACTTATCTATAGTATTTCAAATTATTTTATGTAGTTTTATTGCATTTATACATATAATTCATGCATGAGCCTATGTTATTTGGTGTAACGCTTTCAATGGTGTGTTTTTGAAGGTTTTAGGCTTAAATTCACTGGAAAACAGCTCTGAAAGCAGTGACGTGCAAGAGTAGCAGTGAAGCGTTTCTCCACACAAAGAATTTGGGCTATTGACACATGACAATGGATAGAGCTTCGAGTTAGCTTTCCAACACAACTGGAATCGGGTCAATCGGAGTTCAGGAGTGAAAGTTATGGCCAACACTATGAGACTGCACAGAACGATTTTGATCGATGCGAGAGTCAACATCGATCAAGGTGGAAAACACGCGTGTCGAGTGACGATGAGCCACCTCGATCGAAGTCGATGAAAACCTGGCGAAATTTGACTTAAATCCGAATCAAATCATATCTTTAGCCCCTTGATTTGATAGGATACATACTCACACCTATAAATAAGCCTCAAATTTGAGTTTTATGGAGCTCTCATCACCTTTTATCACCTTATATCATCATAGATCATATTTTACAACTCTTGAAGCATTCAACATCCTTTATTTTCCAGCACGAACCTTTATTTTTGTAAGTTATTTTTATGAACTTTAATAATATGTTTTGTTTTGGTTTTCTATCTGCTATGAGTGGCTAGAAACCCTAGCGGGTTCTAGGGCAATGAATATCAATCTTATGCATATTTAATTGATTAACAATGATTGTTTGGTTTTGAATTCCTGTTTGAATTGTTAGGATTTAGAATTAATCAGATCGAGAGATAGAATTAATTCTAGGTTTACAGTTATTGATTGAAGGACTGAAAAGTGAAAATTGATAACAGGAAAAGGATTTCAAATACAATTAACAATCTGTCCTAGGGGAAGATAATAATTGTAGGGTTTAATTTGAGGATTTATGAAAGATTGATTAGTATTGTGTTATTTAGGCCGACAAAGCATATACATTCACATACTAGTAATCTAGGCTATAATTGTCCGACCAAGAAGTTATAATACATTAAGATTTCTCACCAAAGCAAGTTAATTGATTATGTGTATTTTATTGATAGTTCGCCCAAGGATCTGTGTCTTTTTAAATCTGCTTTCAAAACTTTTTAAATTCCCGTGCTGTTTTCTTTAAATTCCAAAACTCAAAACCCTTGTTTTCTGATAACTCAAACAATAGATCTTAGGATTATAGCTAGTACATAAAATAATTTCGTTATACAATTCCCCTGGATTTGATAACCTTAGGGTTCTTTATAAATTTATTTGTCGTTGTTTCTGCAATTAGTCTGTAAAATTTTACAGCGATCAAATTGGCGTCGTTGCTGGGGAATTGTTAGATATTATTTTGTTATTGGTTATTCTAGGATTTGCTGGATTGAGTTTGTATTTCAAATTTCGTGTGCGTGTGTGTGCATTTTCTTCTCGATTTCAATCGACGCTCGCTAGCGTTGATCAACGTCGAGATCTTCCGTGCGTCAATTGACACCCACCCGTGTCGGTCGACGCCGAGCTGATTTTTCCTTATTTTCTCTTTCAGGTGGTGCATGAACACTAGGTCTCAAGGGAAGCCGCTTGAAGCCTTCAACCCTAAGATAGGAACCTCCTGCAGGAAAAATAAAAAGAAGGGAAAAGACAAACAACAAGAGATGGAAGAGAATCCTGAAGCACCTCTGCAAAATATGACTCCCGAGGAGCAGAGGCAATTTGTGAATGAAGTATAGCAGCTGAGAGCACAACTACAAGCAACCCAGGCTACTCAGGCAGAACAAGCTGCAAGACTGGCAGAGTTGAACAACTGGCAGATAGTGCTTCCGCAAAGGTCCATCTTGGATCGATTCCTTCCACAGCAAGAAGAGGCCGGATTCAGAGTTGGCATCGATGCTAACAACTTTGAGCTGCGTGCAGGTCTTATTCAGATGGTGCAACAAAATTAGTTTGTGGGGAGAGTGATCACTGCTATTTCTAACAGATTAATTATAATAACAGCGGCAAATAAATTTGTAAACCCTAAGGTTATCGATCCAGGGGAATTGTGTGGGGAAACTATCCTATATACTAGCTATGATCCTAAGATTCATTGTTTGAGGAATTCAAAATCAGGGTTTTGTTTGGAAAATAAAGATAACGATGCTTGAAAATTAAAGGAGTTTTGAAAGCAAATTAAAGGAGCACAGATTCTAGGGAAGAACTCTTATTATGGATAACATGTAGGAATCAATTAATTTAACAGGTGGAATACTGCAA
>JAPKLW010000199.1:417066-428884 GCA_026898455.1 Plectranthus barbatus
TAATCATCATAGACAATGAACAAGAAAAGAAAAGATGAAAAGGAAAGCTGAATCTTCCCAAGAAATTCAATCTCCAACCCAATGATCTTCTTCTTCTTCTTCTTCCTTGTGATGTTTCTCTCAATTTAATTCTCTTCTCTCTTTTGCTCTCTCTCTCTTGTCTCCTTCTTCTCCTCTGATTTTCGAGTTCTTCAGCCTTTTTATAGATGTTGTGGATGAATTCTACCATATCTAGGAGTTAGATATGTGTTTATCTTCAGAAAACAGAAAAGATATGATCTGCCCCGCGACACTCCGTCGATCGACGACCAATCCTTCGTCGATCGACGAGAAGGACAAAGCAGCATCGATCGATGGCCAGTTAGCATCAATCGATGGTGGTCCTGCTTCAGCACTCCTGCGTCGATCTCTTCGAGTTCTTTCGTCGATCTTCTCTGAAGCTGCGACGAACAAGTTTCCAAAATCCTCCGATTTTCATCTACAAACCTGCATGATTCATCAAACACACCATAAAAAGCAAAAAAGCCAATGTATGCTCAAAAAGACACTAAAAACAATTCAAACATCACCAAAATAGACAAAGAAACAATAGATAAGTTGGTAAAAATATCAACTTATCAATAGCCATCAGTGGCCGACCGAGAGGCAGCTACCAGTCAAAGCAGTCGAGACAAAGCCAGAATTTGACGTGGTTGCTGAAGTGAAAAAGCTCTGGGAAGACATCGCAAAATTGGAAGCAGCAAAACCACAGCTACTGCTACTGCAGAGCCAAGCATGGCCATAGTACCCGTGGAGGCTGACTACATCAACCGGGGAACGAGCAATTCATCTGGAGCTGCTGGAGCGGAGGTGAACTATATTGGAGGTGGTTATTAGAATAACTACCGAGGAGGCAATCAGGGGTATCATTACAACCATGAGAGAACTCACCCTGGTTTTTCATATTCTAACCCTCTGCAGCAGAACACCCTCCACCTGGTTTTGATGTAGGTACTGGAGGAGAGATCGTGGAAAGAAAGAAGTCTGTGCTCTAGAAATTCATCAAGAGCTCTAACAATCAGTTTGGGAAAGTGGAAACCGAGGTGAAGGGATGGCCAACCACATGCAGTTGATGACAAAACATCTTCAGATGTTGGACACCCAACTAAGCCAAATCGCCACTACTCTCAGCAATCAGCATAAGCCGGGACAATTTCCAAGTGCAACCAAGACGAATCCAGCAAAGGAAAAGTCAGTGAACGCCATTTCTCTGCATTCTGGGAAGAAGTACAAAGGTCCCAAAATGGTTCAGGACAAGTCTGAAGCTTAAGAGGCACAAAAACGCACCACTGGAGCCTCGACTTCGATCGACGCCAATCCCGCATCAATCGAAGTTGAGGGAGATGAGGAAGAATCGAGCGATGCTGAAGGCTTGATTTCGATCGAAGCATCTGGCGTCAATTGATGTGCGCGGAATTCAATGTCGATCGATGCCCCTATACATCGATCAAAGTCGAGACCCACCTCCGGCAAGAATCCGGCAAATTCTGAAGATCCTGTCCTGCCCATGCCATTCCCTCAGAGGTTCGCAAAGCAAAAGGAGGACTCCAAGTTCGCGAGATTTGTGGAGAACTTGAGGAAGGTTAGCATAAAATTTCTGCTAATCGAGGTGCTAAAGGAGATCCCGGGGTACATGAAGTACCTCCGGAAACTTATGAGTGGAAAAAAGCAGTTCGTGGAGAACGAAACCGTGAAGGTCCATGAGCAGTGCAACCTGCTACTTCAAAAGCAGGTGCCCATCAAGAGAAGCGACCCTGGATGTTTCTCTATCCCTGTGGAGATTGGGGGATGTACGTTTGAGTGAGTAATGTGCGATACTGGGGCCAATATCAATCTGATGCCATACTCTATTTACAAGTGCCTCAACATCGGAGAGATGAGGCCCACTACTATCACGCTGCAGATGGCGGATAGTACTGTATCCCTCCCAAAGGGAATTCTGGAAGATGTGCTCATTCGAGTGGGCTATCTGATCTTCCAAGCAGACTTCGTGGTGCACGACATGAAGGAGGACGGGAACATGCCCATGATTTTGGGGCGTAACTTTCTCGATACTAGCACTGCTCTCATTGACTGCTGAGGGGGCAAGATCACACTCCGGGCCAACGACGAGAAGATCACATTTATGATCGACAAAAGCAAGAAAAAGACAGAGTGCAACCGGATCACCACCACTGAAGAAGAAGATGAGTCCGAGGAAGAAGAAGCCGCTGCTATAGAGTGGGAGTGCGGAAACGAGAGGGTGAAATTATCAACTAAGCCTCCTCAGTCCGAGCTCACCACCATCATCAAAGATCGGAAGGTCTATAAGGTAGATGCCAAGAGTCGGCGAGTCCGGACCCGACCTCCTTGGTTCTGATCTCAGGTATCGTCAAGCTACGACGTTAAACAAGCACTTGTTGGGAGGTAACCCAACTGTTTCCTTATTTTTTATTTTCAATTTTCTTTTTTCAATTTATTTTGTTTTATTTCGAATTTGTCTGCACTAACTTGTTTTTGCAGTAAAAAAATGGGTTGAGCGAGGATTGCTCGACTTCGACCGATGTAGCCTGGCATCGATCGAAGTAGAGCCCGGTGATGTTTTATACTTCGACCCGTGAAGGAGTCAACAAGAAGGCTTTCATCGACCGAAGCGGTCGATGTGAAGTGTCGGCCGCCCAAAATTCACGCCTCACGAGTTTCAAAGCCTCCAGGGATAAAAAGTTGATGTCTGAGATCAACTACCAGGTATATTCCTTCCCTTTGTCAGATTCTCAAACTTTTTCCCACTCTAGAGTTGGAAATAAGTTTGGGGGGATGTGAACAAAGGAGAAATATTTTATCTTTTTATTTGCTTTCAGTATTTCAATTTTTGCATGCATAAAATTTTCAAATTTTTATTCTATTTTTGTGGGGAAATTTTTTTGAATTTTGAGATAACTTGAACGAGAACTAAGATTAGAATTGGTTGATAGTTGAGTTTAATTGATTGGGATTGTGATTAGATGTCTATAAATGTAGAATACCGCATGATAGAGTTTATTCGAAACTGATACTTGCATGATGATGGAGTTGAATTGAAATTGATTGTGGAAGAAAATTTATAACCCTTGTGTGAGACTTGAGTCTGAATTCGTTTGATGTGAGATTCTCATGTGTGTTTCAATTTCTCTAGGCTTATTTTCTTTGTTGAGACTGCATAGTGTGCACAAGTTTAGGTAATGATCTTAGGATGTCTTTGATAGCCCAATTCCATAAACACTGTCCCTTCACATTAAATTTTCCTTAGTTAGCCACTTTTGAGCCTGTACAAAATTTTTCTTTCCTTGTCTATGAGATCAAGAAAAAGTATTGGTTTCTCTCATGTCTTGAGTTGTGGTATATGGGGTGGATTGATTGTGAGTTGGAGATAAGAAAATATAAATTAGCAGTGGGAAGATGTGTGAAAAAGAAGCTCAAAAAAATAATTAGAAATCTCATAAGCTCTCTAGAAAAGAAAAAGACCGTTATAAAAAGAGCATAAGGGATTCATATGAGCTAGAAATTTTTTTTGTTGTTGATATATTTGAGGAGAAGGGTGAATGAATTAAGATGATGGTTTGGATTAGTTGAGGATGCATACTCAATTTAATTTAGTCACTTGTCCAAATTTCCCTACCCTTCACAAAAGTCTTACGTTACAACCCTTATAAAGTCCTTTTTTATTCTAGACTTGTGTGCACATTCTAGCAGTGGAGATATTAGAAAATTTGCAAGCCTATGGTAGAAATTCATTCATACATGTGTTGAGTGCTTTCATCTTTACCCTATACACTTAAGAGTTGAGCGAAACGCTTCCCGTGAGTTCTTCCACTATTAATGGATTTTTTGTCTCTTTCAAACTGCTTGTAGATAGTTGATTTTTTACTCTTGACTATGGTGAATCTTGTGAGGCATTGCACTCTAATTACTTGTTCTTTTGATTCTTTCTTGCTTATTGATTGAGGACAATCAAATGTTCAAGTTAGGGGGGTTTGATTACTTCATAAATTCACTCACTTATGTATAGTATTTCATATTATTTTATGTAGTTTTATTGCATTTATACATATAATTCATGCATGAGTCTATGTTATGTGGTGTTACGCTTGCCATTGTGTGTTTTTGTAGGTTTTAGGCTAAAATTCACTGGAAAACCGTTCCGAAAGCAGTGACTTGCAAGAGTAGCAGTGAAGAGTTTCTCCACAAACGGAATTTTGGCTATTGACACATGGCAATGGATAGAGCTTCGAGTTAGCTTTCCAACACAACTGGAATCGGGTCAATCGGAGTTCGGGAGTGAAAGTTATGGCCAAAACCGTGAGACCGCGTAGATCGATTTCAGCCGACGCGAGAGTCGACATCGATTGAGGTGGAAAACATGCGCGTCGAGTGACGCTGAGCCACCTCGATTGAAGTCGACGAAAACCTGGCAAAATTTGACTTAAATCCGAATCAAATCATATCTTTAGCCCTAGATTTGATAGGATACATACCGACACCTATAAATAAGCCTCAAATTCGAGTTTTATGGAGCTCTCATCACCTTTTATCACCATATATCATCCTAGATCATATTTTACAACTCTTGAAGCATTCAACATCCTTTATTTTCCAGCACGAACCTTTATTTTTGTAAGTTATTTTTATTAACTTTAATAATATGTTTTGTTTTGGTTTTCTATCTGCTATGAGTGGCTAGAAACCCTAGCGGGTTCTAGGGCAATGAATATCAATCTTATGCATATTTAATTGATTAACAATGATTGCTTGGTTTTGAATTCTTGTTTGAATTGTTAGGATTTAGAATTAATCAGATCGATAGATAGAATTAATTCTAGGTTTACAGTTATTGATTGAAGGACTGAAAAGTGAAAATTGATAGCAGGAAAAGGATTTCAAATACAATTAACAATCTGTCCTAGGGGAAGATAATAACTGTAGGGTTTAATCTGAGGATTTATGAAAGATTGATTAGTATTGTGTTATTGAGGCCGACAAAGCATATACGTTCACATCCTAGTAATCTAGGTTATAATTGTCCGACCAAGATGTTATAGTGCATTAAGATTTCTCACTAAAGCAAGTTAATTGATTATGTGTATTTTTATTGATAGTTCACCCTAGGATATATGTCTTTTTAAATCTGCTTTCAAAACTTTTTAAATTTCCGTGCTGTTTTCTTTAAATTCCAAAACTCAAAACCCTTGTTTTCTGATAACTCAAACAATAGATTTTAGGATTATAGCTAGTACACAAAATAATTTCGTTATACAATTCCCCTGGATTCGATAACCTTAGGGTTCTTTATTAATTTATTTGCCGCTGTATCTGCAATTAGTCTGTAGAATTTTATAGCGATCAGCATCCCACGTGCATGCATCAAACCTACCGCATTTAGCTTTCTGCACTAAAACTTTGCAAAATTTCCAGTAAGGTCTGCTCAGTGCAGCTCCTCTCAAGTTCACTGGAGCTCACTCGATTACGGTGCTATTGCGATCGAGACGTAGCCATTTTACCTTTCGGGACTGATAAAATCATATTTATACTCACTTATCTATATTTTTCTCCATTGTTTCAATGCAATTTGTTTATGTTTTTACTTATTTCTGTGCATGAGACTGTTTTAGAGGATGTTATGCCTTTTATGGTTGGTTTTGCAGTTATTTAGGGCAGAAAAGAGGTGAAATGATGAAAGAGCTGAGTTACATGGAGTGCCGCTTCGATTGACGCATGGGTAGTCGACCAGGGATGGAAGACGGAGTCAAAATCCTGAAGCAGGACCTCTGTGTCGATCGACATGCCCCCTATCGATCGACACAGAGGTCGGATGTCGATCGGAGGCACAACTGAAGCAAGGAGCTCGACACATGCATCCCTATCGATCGACAAGGAGAACAAAGCTGGGAAATCGACATGGCAACATCTTGGATTTTGACTTGTTGCCCGTGTCGATGGACAGGCACCCTGTCGATCGACACGGAGGCCCGACATGGATATTTTCACCTGTTTTGACAATTTTTGTTATTTTAGCTCAGTACCAAAATTAGGTCTTTTTCTCTCCTCTATAAATAGGACTCATTAGGGCACGAAAATTATCACTTATTATCTGAATTTTGAAGTTGTAATTGACATTGGAGTTTTTACAAGACCTTGAAGGCTCCTCTTCAATTTCTTAGGTAATTAATAATATGTTTACTTTTGTTCTAGTTATGTTTTGTGGTTAGAACCCTAACAGGTTCTAGGGTTATGATTTATCTTTTCTGATGCATGTTTATTGAAATCAACTCATATGGCATGGTTTAATTCTTTGATTTAATTTAATAATCTATATTAAAAGAAGGACCGAGAGGTGAAATGAGATCTATATTTAAAGTTATCTATTGAAGGACCGAGAGGTGAAAATTGTTAATAGGAAGAGAGAATTAAATATGTTTGTTTTCTGTCTCAAAAGGAAAAAACTTGCATAGGAATTAATTAGATGATTATTGAGATTAACTAAATTTGTGTTCTTGAGACCGAGAGGATAAAGTCACTATTTAGTAATCTACGATTTAAATTGCTAGACCAAGGAATTTAATCCATTAAAATCTGATGTTTTCCCCATTGCTGTGTTGATTGGAATTGCATGTTGATGATTAGATTATCTGCCCTAGGGTATGTGCTTCCTTTAATTGATTTTAAAACCTTTACTTTCTTTCATTATCATCTTTAAATTACAAAACAAAATCTCTTTTTTCTAAATTCCTCAAACATTTATGTTCTAAAAACTACGACTGGTACTTTGAATTTTTCGTTACACAGTCCCTGTGGGATCGACCACCATCGGGTGTAAAATTTATTTGCTCGCTGCTTTCTGCAATTTATCAGGGACTGATATGTGTGTAATTTGTGTTATTTTAAAGTGTTAAATTGCATGATGTGAGGTGAATTAGGTGCACAAATCACACACAAATATCTTCTTTTGGTTGATTTTACCTTCATTTGGTGTTTGAGAGGTGTTTGAGTGTGCAGGGCATGAAACGAGCAAGAAATCTGGGTTTTCGAGCAAAAGTTGGCCAAGGACAAGAACTATCCCGAGTAGGACAATATCATCCCGTGCGGGACAATGTGTCTCGTTCAGGACCTTTGCTCGGGAGGCATAGTCCCATTCGGAACTTGAAAATTTGGCGTAAATTTTGTGCAGCAGGGGTCTGTCCCGAGCGGGACCATTATGTCCCATTTGGGACAAGCATCCCACTCGGGACAGAACCATCCCACTCGGGACATGCTTAATTTGTTGAGTTTTCAAAGAATGTCATCACACTCGGGACCAAAGTGGGAATTTCAGCTATAAAAGCAGGGGAAATCACAATTGGAAGGGGGAGACTTGAGATAGCCTAGGGATTGAAAGAGGCTCAAATAAAGGCAAAGAAAGACAACATCAATGGTGAAAAATCAAGGATAGGAATCACCACAAAATTGAAGATCCATCATCTAAATCATAAGATTTCTTGTTACTCATTTCATCTATTTTCAATTTGGAGAGAATCATGTTTTACTTTGAATTCATGAGTAGCTAATTTGTTTGTTGAGGATTAGGAAGTGATTGGGAAAGATTATTTGGATATTGCTCTTATTTGATGTTTTGAATTTCCAAAGGTTTGATTATTGTTGATGATTCCAAATTGTATTTCATATGCGCTTGATCACCATGTATGAATATTATGCCTCAATCAACTAGCTTGATAGGTTGGTGAATTTGTAGGAGATAATAACAATAATTGGGTATCCTTTCGCTTAGAGGATAGGTGATTTGATATCTAGATATAGAATTCTTGAACTTTTGGGAGTCACTCGGAATCAATAAACCTAGATCTAGGTTGAGATAAAGATTGATCTACTATTATTGCACCGGTATTAAGGGTAATAATTATACAAGAGAATTGATCCAAATTAATAAATGGAAATTGGTTATTTTGATAAATCCAAACATTTTCCCAATCTTCTCAATTCATCCTAAGTATCTCAACTTCTCTCTCTTTGGTTATCTTTCATAAGGTGTGTGGTGTTTAATTTAGCTATTTGTATTAAGCTTTAAGATTTTAGTATTTCACAATTGAAAACCTCAAGCTTATTGATCACATCTAGATATTGAAGCTTTTAAATCAATCTCTTTTAATCATTGCAACGGGCGAGTTAAGTCTCTGTGTTCGATAATTTTACTTGATAAAATAATATTGCATCAAGTTTTGGTGCCATTGCCGGGGACTCAAAGTGTAGGTCGTTGTTTGATATTAGGGGATTTAATAGTCTAGATTTATTATATTGTTTATTTAATTTCAACTTCTACTGGTGCAGGTCGTGTATGATTACTCGATCCAAAGCAAAGAGAAGATTAGAACTGCCAATACAAGAATCAAAGAACGAATATATGGTAGAAGAGGAACGATTGAATGATAGGCAGTTGATATAGAATTTGCAGAGACAGTTGGAAGAAGTTAGAAATCAAGTCAATAATACAAGGGAACATAATTCGAGGGAAGAAAGGAGGAATTCTCTCCAAAATTTGTTCCGACCACAGAGGGGAGAACCAAATGCAGGATTCAACTTTCATACTGATGCCACTCACTTTGAGATCAAACCTCAGCAGCTCAGCTAGCTCAAACGGTACAAAAGAATCAGTTTGGGGGAAAGCCTGATGAATATCCTAATGCTCATATTATACAGTTTTTGGAGGTTGCGGACATGATCAAGATCAACCAAGTCCCTCAAGAAAAAATAAGGATGTATTTGTTTACATTCTCCTTAAAGGATGAGGCTAAGGCTTGGTTGGTGGGACTGAAAAAAACTGAAATCCAAACCTGGGAGGATTTGAAAGAGAAATTTTTATTGAAGTATTTTCCACCAGGACTGACACTAAAGAGCAAAGTAGAAATTCAGTCATTTAGCCAGCAATATGATGAGCCACTCTACGAGGCATGGGATAGATTCTGAGAGTTGCTGAGGAGATGTCCGAAACATGGGATGTCTAATGCTCAGATTATCTGCCAATTTTATGTTGGGGTAGATAACGACACTCAATTGCGGCTGGATAATATTGGTGGAGGAGATTTTCTTGACATGGAGGAAGAAGAGGCCATGAGGGCTATTGAAAAGCTGGCAGAAAACAATTACAAATGGCTAAAGGAAAGGAGAGATTACAAGGTGGCAAAGAGTGTGGCTGCGACAAAGGACCAGGATGATATGAAGGAGAAAATGGCTTCGATGGAAACAAAAATGGATTTACTTCTTTTGGATAGAGCTCAACAACAACAACAACAAATGGGGAGTTAATCCAGGGGAGGAAATTCATCTTCTAATCAAAACTGCGAAATGGGACAGATGGAGGCTCAACCTGTTGATGATGTCAATTTCGTTGGTAGAGGTGGCTTTGGGAACCACCGAAGGCCTTATTATCAGTACGATAATCCATCCTATCATCCCAACAACCGTTACCATCCAAATTTGTCCTATGGTAATCCGAACAATGCTATGAATCCACCTCCTGGATTTGAGCAGAGAGGAGAAGGATTGAATTAGATGAGCGGAGGTGTTAACACGAGGAAGCAATTTGTGTAACAGGAGAGAAGAGCACAAAGCTCGAAAGATGAAGAGTTCGAGAAGAGACTTGATAAGTACGACAGTATGTTGATAGAGATGCAGAATCAGATCTCTACTATTGCTAAGCATGTGAGTGGGAAACATTAATAGGGACAGTTTCCCAGTGATACTAAAGTCAATCCGAAGAAGAATTGCAGTGCTATAACCACGAGAACTGGTAAGTCTTATGAGGAACCCCGTGACCCCACGTTGGGTAAGGATAAGAAGGAGCTCAAGGATAGGGTTTCAGAAGATGAGGAGATTGAAGTGGAAATGACTCCCTAGATAGTCAAAACATAAAAGGGGAGCACATCCGAGGAAATTTCAAAAGGGAGCAATCTACCCTTTCCTCAGAGATTTGCAAGAAACAGACTGAGCAAGCAGTTTGCAAGGTTTTTGGATCATCTGAGCAAGGTGCACATCAATTTGCCGTTGTTGAAGGTATTACAGGATATTCCAGGGTACACCAAATTCTTGAAGGAATTGGTGACACAGAAAAGGAAATATGGGGAGTCCGAAACCGTGAACCTTTTTTAAGAGCGTAGTGCGCTGATCCAGCGGAAAATTCCTTTCAAGAGGCAAGATCCCGGGAGCTTCACAATTTCATATGTCATTGGTGGACTGGAATTTGGCCATGCTTTGTGCGATTCGGGTGCGAGCATCTATTTGATGTCGCTTTCTATTTTCAAGAGACTACAAATTGGGGAGATCAAACCAACAACCATCACTCTCCAAATGGCGGATCGCTCTATTTCATACCCGAAAGGTATTGTGGAAGATGTGTTGGTGAAAGTTAATGACTTTATCTTCCATGCAGATTTTGTTGTCCTTGATATGGAAGAAGATAAGAATGTGCCTTTGATACTGGAGAGACCATTCTTGGCCACTGGAGGAGCATTGATTTAAGTGAGGAAAGGACACCTGACTCTCCATTTCAATGATCAAGAAATCTCATTTTCCATTTCTGATGCGATGAAGAAGCATGAAGGAAGGTATGAAGAGTGTAATAACATCGAGGTAATATCTACTCATTTGTTATTTGGTGATGTGAAGAGAGATGCATTAGAAGAAGTTATTCATGATTCTTTAAACTCTAATACTGATTTTGATGAGCTTTATGAGGTTTGTGATGAGTTATTAGAAATGGTGAATGCATTGGACAATGCACCCGAGATCAAACCCAAGCAGGATGTCAATTTTTTAGAGTTGAGGACGAAGGAGGAGGAACATGAAGCAAAATTGAAGAGGGAAAAGAACAAGAACGAAGCTCCAGAAGTGGAGTTAAAGAAATTGCCAGACAACCTCCGATATGTGTTCCTTGGGGAGAATGACACCTATCCAGTCATTGTTGCCTCAGTGTTGTCTACTATGGAGATCAAAAAGCTCTCAAGGGTCCTGAGAATGCACAGATCGACTATAGGTTGGTAGATTTCCGACATAAAGGGGATCAACCCGTCTATAATCATGCATAAGATCATCCTTGAAGAAGGGAGCAAACTGAAGAGACAACTATAAAGGAGACTCAATCCGAAGATGCAAGAAGTGGTGAAAAAGGAAGTTCTGAAGCTGCTGGATAATAACATTATCTATGCCCCTAATGATAGTGAGTGGGTAAGTCCGACTCACATGGTTCCAACGAAGGGGGGGTTCGAGAAGGTTATCAAGCCAAGCGGTGAAGAAGTGATTGAGAGACCGACTACAAGATGACGTTTCTGCATTGATTACAGGGCTTTAAATAATGCAACTCTTAAAGATCATTATCCTTTACCCTTTATTGATCAAATGCTTGACCGTCTTGCAGGTAAATCTCATTATTGCTACCTTGACGGGTACTCCGGATACACTCAGATTGTGGTGGCACTTGAAGACCAGCAGAAGACATATTTCACTTGTCCTTACGGGATTTTTGCCTACCGGAGGATTCCTTTCGGGTTGTGCAATACACCGGCGACATTTCAAAGGTGTAAGATGTCCATTTTTCATAGTTTTATTGAGAATATAATGGAAGTTTTTATGGACGATATTTCTGTGTTTGGTACATCGTTTGAAGATTGTTTGGAAAATTTGACGAATGTTTTACAAAGATGTGAGGAGATGATCACTAAAATTATTTAACAGTGACTTAGCAAAGCTAATAATATAGTGGCAAATAAAATTATCG